>JADHKO010000221.1:0-51447 GCA_019925425.1 Ophiostoma pallidulum | reverse complement strand
CCGGGCTTGAACTTCTCCATCCATGCCCCCCTGATACCTTGTCTGGCCTCCAAGCTAGAGTTCACCCCCCCCCCCCCCCCACATACGTTACCATTGTGCCATTTTTCTCTTTTCATTTCTTTATATTTTTTATATCTCCTCTTCTTTCTTCTTCCTTGCTTTTCTTTTGCATTTTCAGGCGTCCACGGTGTCTGAGCCAGACCCGACGAGGCAGTCCGGACGGCTCGGTGCTGCCTCGATTTTCTGCACGTGTACTACAGGGGGGCTCATACGACTTTCTTCCATGGGGCACGCTATAGATCTGGAGTTTTGTATTGCGGATTGGTGGCCTTCGTTCTTCTTTCGCGCTTCGTCTCTGTCGTGCTCTGGCTTCTCCATATCCGAGGGGCCGGCTGTGCGCCGCCCACGGGCTTCTCGCCATTGTCGAGATTGGCCATCTTTGAATGATAGAGTCTTTTTTGTTCTGTCCTCCCCGTGCTTTGGGCTGGTGCGTGCCTGTTTGCGTTGTCGCTTGTGGTGCGAGGATTGTTTTGCGGGTGTCCGCCATGGATCGGCAAGGTCGAGAGAGCTCTCGAGTCCATCAGAATGCGCGTGCTTTTTTGTATCTAAATGGACGATAAGCCGCCACAGCCACAGTGATGGTTTGCCATTGCCTTGAGGGGGACCGGGCCAGACCTCTGCGCCCGATCTTGGCTTGCGCCACGTGAGGCCGGGCGTTGTCTCGAGCCTTCTTTTCTTGCCTGTTGTTTTCCATGTTCGTCCCTGCCCTCTCTGGGAACTCTCTATTAGCCCCCCCGACTTCGTATCCTTTGCTGCTTCAGAACGGCATCCTTCCAGGGTCTACGCGCCCCATTGGCTGCTTCCTTATTTGGCGAACTGGACCCTGTGGAGAGCCGTTCCCTGGTCAGCCCAATTTATCCTTCTCAGCCGCTCCCCGGCTACCCTCTGTGCCGTGTGCGTGTTTGTGTCGGACGAGGAAGGAGCAGAAGAGCTTCCAAAGCGCGGTGTAGTCCCTCGCGCCTGCGAAGCGTGTGCAACGGCGCAGGAATACAGGCAGGAAGCAGGTGCATGCCGCAATACGAAGCACACGCGAGAACGCAAACGGAAGCTGCAGGCGGCCAATTTGTGGGACAGTGGCTGCGCAAGCGACCCCCAACAAAGAACAATACGGCAGGAGCGAAGGAGCGAGCAGCACGGCGAAAACGAAACGAGGCAGGAGCAACACTCGATGGCTGTCGAAACGGCCCCGGAAACAGCAACGGCACCCCCAGTCGCGGTCGTCCCCCCCTCTCCTTCCGCCTGTGTGAGAACGGCCTTGTCTGTGCGACGACAGCCGAAAAAAAGGCAGCAGCGCCCCCCCCCCCGTATATTATCCCGCCTTCCCACAAAACAGCCCCCCCCAGACGACCCCCAAACACCCCCAAAAACGACAAAAGTAAACAAACAGCGATTTCTCTTCGTTTCATCTCGCCTCTGCAGGCCGCCCTCACCCGTCCCCATCCGGCTCTATATTGTCTATGGTCCTTGCTTGCCATCCTCGTCTGGCTGCAAGGCCACCTTCAAGCCCCCCATGCGCTGGTCCTGCACGGCATACCAGTTCTGCTCTCCGACCCGCCATTGAACAGCAAGCAGCCGAGATTATGTTTTGACGCCCTTGTCATCTCCGTCTGTTCTTCTGTTCTTCTGTACTTCTGTTCTTTTTCGTCTCTCGTTTCTTTCACCCGTCAGCTCGCACCCCCCTCGTCTCGAGACGTGCCAGTCGGTGCACCTGGTCTCGAGTCCACACCAGGCAATGACACTGATGCTCCAGCAGTCCACGAGCCTAGCCCTCATTTGGTCTTGAAGCTCTGCACATGGCCGCCATGGAGCAGCCCGGCACTCCTTCATTCGCTGGCCGGTCAGGGCCCATCGCCTCTCATGTTGACGGTCTCTTTCCCGAGGGCGGGGGTCGTAGGGCGGGTGCACTCGACATGGCAGACGGGCCCATCCATCGCAACAGCAACAACAACAGCAGGGCGTCATGGACGGCAATGGGCGGTGACGTCGATGATCCGTTTACTGACGGTCCCACTGCCAATGACACGGGGAGTGCTGCTTTGGCACAGCAAAACCTGTTCCTCCAGGAATACAATAAACTGGCGGCAAAGGTTGGTCCCCGCCCGAAGTTTTTGTTCGCCACGCCACGGTGGTGGGTGGTTTCGGAGCCTCGCTAACGCAAGCATTGCACAGCATGGCCTCGGAAAACTTCAACTGAGTGAAGCTGGCGATGGAGAGCAAGGTTTCCTGGTATGTTAGCCCAGGGGTGGATACATGTGACGGCATCCAGCAGCAGGCGTCTGACCAAACTGTCTGCAGGTCGGCCAAGACGGGCAGCCGGGCGACAGACGCAACTGGTTTGCGCGCACGTTTGGAAAGCCCTCTGGGCCTGCGGCGAGGCGATCGAGCAGGCAGTCCACAGGCTCTCGGCCGGAGAAAGGTGCAAAGCATAAACGCAGTGACAGCGACCCGACAAACCCGAGTAAGGCTTCGTTCGGCTCCAAGCCTGAAGCAACGGATACGCTGAAAAACCAGACGCTCCAGACGCTGGTGCGAACTTGCGGCAAAAGCTTTCTCTATCTCCCCGGCGACTATGCCACGCGGTCGCTGATGCTACCCACCTGCTTCCGGGCAGCAGCACAGTACTTGGTCCAGAACGGTTCGCTCTCTCTTCTCTCCTCCCCCGTCGCCTAGGCCCGGCAGTTTATTTTTGCTTGTCTAACACGCTATAGGGCCGGAGGCGCGCGGCATCTTCAGGATCTCTGGCTCGATGAGGGTCGTTAACGAGCTGTATGACTACTACTGCGTGAGCCTCGACGACGAAGAGGACATTTCAGCCACTGTCCGATCTCCCAATCTCCCTTTCCATATCAAAGTCGGCGTCCATGACGTGGCTTCCATGTTCAAACGCCTCCTTGCAGGCCTTCCCGGTGGCATTCTTGGCCACCTCCAGCTATTCGAAGCCTTTGTTGAGATACACGAAACCGAAGGACGGTCTGCGGGCGAAGACTTGGGCACAAACAGCGTGGAGAAAGCACACACAAGAGCGCGTCTTATTGCTCTTGCCATTGGATCCGTTCCATCTCCTCTTCAACGAGAGCTGATATGTGCCGTGTTTGGCTTGCTCTCTCTTCTTGGATACGCAACGGAGACGGCGTCTCGCCCTAGCACACAGGGGAGCTCACTGCCGCATTCCGAAAAGATGGGATACCCTGCCCTAGGTATCATCTTTGGTCCTCTCTTGGTCGGCGACCTTCTGGACTCCTCCTCTTCGGAGGGTTCGCGCGACTGCGGCTTGCCATCCTCTTCTTTTGCTAGGCCGTCCATCTCCAGCACGCCGTCTCCTCGATCCAAGGCTGACAGGCGACGGAAGAGTATGGCCTCTGACAAAAACTCACAAGCTTCTTTTCCTTCCGCCCTCGATAAAATACTTCTTGCCAACGAAATTGCGGAAATGTTGATTTCCAATTGGAGGGATGTTGTCTACCAAATGAAGCACTTTGGTATCATGAGGAAAGACTCTATACAGCAACATTTGCAGCAGCACCTATCCCAGCCATCCCAGCCATTGCCTCGGATGCTCCGCCCCTCTAGGTCAGAGACGTTTACAGATCATAACATGGGTTCCATGGTCGAACAAGCCTCCCGGCTCTGTAATGCGAACCTCCGGAAAACACGAAGTGCCTCAAATCACAGATGCCCCAACAACACGATATGTGGTGCGTTGTTTCTCTTTCAAAGTCTGGGGGTTTTTCTTTGTTTGAGCTGCTCCGTTCAAGTCTGGGTATACTAATGGTTAAGCAGCTGCCAAGCAACCTGCAGCCAGCTTTTCTTTGCAGAGGCCTGCTGATATGTCTTTCGAGGAGTTCGCAGCTCGAAAGCGATTGAGAAACCACGCTTCAAATATGTCCATGGCTTCCGATTCGACCTATTCCGCCATCGAGCCGCAGCCAGTACGGCCTCTGTCGCCTCACACAGAGGATCCTTTTCTCGCACCCAGCCCGAAGACAACTCCGACTCGCTCGGCCACAACTAAATTAACGAAGCAGCGCCGTGTGAGCGGCGGCCTGTCGTCCATCTTTGGCGATAAAGCGGTCTCGCCATCCAAAGGCTCACCGAAGGTGCCAAGAAAAGCCGTGCCAGTTCTTGGGGAGGGCGGGGGTTTGCCTTCTAAGAGCAGTGCGAAAGCCACATCCTCCTGGCATATGCCATTGACGCCAGCCAAGACTAAGGGGTTGCCGATTCATGAGATTGACGACAATATAAACGCTTCGGCGTCCGCAAAGAAGCAGACGCCAAGACAGACAAATAAGCAGAACAACGCTGCCGATTTGCGCCGGTCCGCTCCTGTTGGTGGTCTTGGAGGTGGTACTCCTCAATCAAAAACAGCTGCACTGATTGCAAAGATCATGAACACGCGACAGCAAACTACACCAGTCCAGCCAAAATTGTCCAAGGGAACGCTTAGTTTGCAAGCTCGCGAAGGCACGGGCTCGGACGTGCCGGAAAGAACAGCACTCATTTACGGCTTGAAGCCCGTCCGTATGGGGCTCGACTCATCCAACGGACATCAAAAGGACGACGGTGTGGCGATGCTGGGAACTCGGGAGAAATACGCTCAAAAGCACGCCTTCCCTATGACCAACAACGACGCTCTCATAACTGCCAGTTCAGAAAACCGATCTCTTGATCCTTTCGTTGACGCCACCACGACGCAGAAACGGAAATGGAAGACTCAGGTCACGTCAAATACCATCAACGCCTACAGTGGCTCGAAGTTTGACCCCAACAGCAGCAACAGACCCCCGAGTCCCCGGTCTGGGAAGCTGTCACAGGGATTGAGGAGACAGAATCCAACAGCAAAGTCTGCAAAGCTGGACCACCCTCCGGCGACCCCTCGACGAAAACCACTGCGTGATCAGAGTCCGGGGAGACATACGCACAGACCTTTGTGCTCGAAAAGCGAGGAAAAGCCACGCCAGGGTGCACGCGACCAAGGCGGCGACACAAATCGAGCGGATCCGGCCTCGCCTCTTTCTGAGATCAAAAACGATTCACGGGCTTTAGTGGGATCTCCCTCGAAAAGCTCTGGTACGGTCGTATCACCCAAGGCGACACCCAAAACCACACAGAATGCTCACCGAGACTCTGCAGAGGCTCGACCTCCACCAAGTGTGGGAAGTACGGTGAAAGCGATGGCGGCAATGTTCGACAGTGCCGCTTGGAATGCACCGTCCGAACCCACCTCGCCATCGCTCCAGACCCGGACGGCTCGGTCGCGGTGTGCGCCGAAACCGAGTTCGAGTCTGTCACAATACACGAGCAACGAGTCTTCATCAAAACCGCAGGAGCCTTCAACCCCGGCTCACCTTTCACATCAGGATCATTGGGAAGACGGTGGAAAGGAGGACTACAAAGACGGGCATTCTACATATTTGCAGAGAATGGCCAGTGAGAGAAGGCGACTCCGCCTATCCAAGAGTGAAGACAAGAATAGTCGCCCAGGCAGAATTGGACGTCTTGCCGAGAACGAGCGCCGTGAAGTGGCTCGGTCAGTTGACCGTAAAGACGTTGCAGACGCCACACGCCGGAAGCTGCCGTCTGAGAAGCATCAACCAGCTCTGAACGGCGTTCACCGGACCAAGGGTGCGTACGAACAAGACGTCGAGCTTTCTCAAAAGAACGCAGCGGGACTCTCGTCGTCCCAAGTGCCCGAGAGAGCCGTCAAGAACCGACGCCCAGCTGATATAGCCAAAGTACGACGGGACACTGCCACACCGTCTCAGTCTATCGAGCACACTACTAGCCTCCGACCACCCATCGAAAAAGTTGCAGCGCCTCTTGTTTCCGACTACTCTGGTTCAGTCCAGGAGTTGCAGAGACTTTTGAGCAGCAAAAGCATTGAGTGTCAAAGCTGGAAAGCGAGGGCCGAAGCGGCAGAAATGAGAGTTGCGGAGCTTGAGCTGACGTTGTCGGGCGGTGTTGGCCATCATGGTCTTGGCCAGTCGGCTAACGTGACGAAGCTGGAGCCGATGGTCACGGTGTCAAGTCGCAGTGGACGGCAATCGTGGTCATGGCAAGATGCACTTCCCGGGATAGAGTCCGTCCGGTTTTTGGAAGAGAAACCACCAGCTTCAAGAGACAGTCCGGGGACTGGTGGTATGGCGTCCGCACACCAGCATGCGGTACTGCACCTGCAGGGAGTCGAAATGGATGATGGCAACACGTCTGAATCAAGCACAACAACTGTTATAGTGCATGGCCGATTGGCACACGAGCGGCGGCTGCCGTCTGCCATGTAAGATATGAAGCAACGAGCACGAAATGACACGAATGTGGAAATGAAGCCAGGGGAAACAATCACGGGTCTGGGCAGTGATACCTCATCTGTATTTTAGGACTAGGCAAAGAATGACGCGTCAAATTTTGAACAGTTTCAATGCCGAAAGCTTCAAGGTTGCAGTTGTTATTTTCTTTCCTCCAAACAGTAGGTACAGGTGCAGTTTGCTCGCTATCTTACACATGCCGCCAAACACGGTCCCAAGTGTTCGCTTTCCTTCAGCTTAGCGGACGAACTTGCGCTTCGGCGTTGCAATGCGGTGCGTGTACTTCCACAGGTGGCGGTACTTGGGGCCCTGCCTCTTCGCTTCCCAGCCGCGGGCCTTGCGCGGCGGCTTCAGCGACGGCAGGCGGGTGCGCTTGAGCTCGAGATCAGCGCCGGGGATGCCTGCACGCTCCATGACGCCGGCGGTGCCTGCATCCCACTCGGTGCGGAAGATGGTGCAGCCGACCGCCGTCAGGCCGTGCTTGTCGACAAAGCTGCGGACGGAAAAGCCGTCGCGGGGTGCGACGGCGGCGTCGTCAGCAGCGGTGGCGGCGGCAGCGGCGGCGGCGGTAGCAAACGCCGATTGCAGGGCCGCGGTGTCGAGACGGCCGTCGGCGGGCTGCTCCAGCACAAAGACGGCCAGGCGGTGGGGCGGCGAGCCCTTGAGGGCAAACGCGGGCAGCCAGGGCAGCACGACCTGGCTGGCGGGGTCGAGGCGGCTCAGGGCCACCGAGGGCGCGGCGGGGGCCACGGGGATGTTGGTGGCCAAGAAGTGGCAGCGGCGCGTGTAGGCGTCGTTGGCGAGGTCGGGCACGTCGGCGTCGACGACGACGACGGAGACGAGGCGCGTGCCGCGGTCAAAGACCTGGACGCGCAGCCGCGGGCAGACCTCGCTGATGAGGCTGTCGACGACGGCGCCCGGCGCCACCTTGTAGCTGCGGAAGAAGAGCTCGACGTCGGCGGTCGGCTGCAGCTGCGCGGGCGGCAGCAGGTCGGGGGCGAGGTAGAACTGGTTGATGCGCTGCTGGATGAGGCGCAGGGGGCGGCCGCGCCAGCGCTGCTCGGCGAGGTAGCGGTAGATGGGCTTGTTCATGTCGCCTAGAGGAGAGGGGGGGGGGAAAGGAGTTAGAAAACGAGAAATCACAAGAAAAAAAGGGGCGATGGACGTACCGAGACCATCCTCGAACCGGCGCTTGACCAGCGGGTCATTGATGTCGGCCAGGATCTTGAGATGCTCGACGTGGGCGCGCAGGCTGGCGAGGCGCTTCTGCACGTAGGCGGCGCCGCCGCGGGACGTGTACGCCGCGGCACCATCGCCGCCGGCCGCCGCCGCCGCCGAGACGACCTCCTCCAGCTTCCGGATCTTGGCGACCTCGACGGCAATCTCCTTCAGCTTCGCGTCGCGGTCGGCCTTGAGCACCTTGCGCGCCTCCTGGAAGCACTGGTACGGCATCAGCTCAAACGGGATGGGCCCGTGGTCGTCGCCGGCCGTCTCGTCGCCGGCCAGGGCGCGGGTGATGGCCGCGGCCGTCTGCAGCGCCGCACGCCGCCGCCGGGAGCCGACGGGGGGCGTGCCGCGGCGCATCAGCTCCTTCTCCGCCCAGGGCAGCGTCGCCAATGTGGGGTCGAGGTCCCAGCCGGCGAGCTCCTGCCCTGACGGTGGTGGTGGCGGTGGCGGCGGGGATGGTGATGATGCGGAGGACGAGGGAGGTGCTGCAGACGCCTGCCATTGGCGCGCCGACGTCGCAAAGGATGCGCGGAGAGCCGGTACAGGGGTTGCCCGTGTCAGCACAGAGACCGGATGTGTAGGTGCTGTCGTCGCCTCCGCGGCCGGGGCTGCTGGGCGGAGGGCGATGGCAGCGCCGACGGCATGCTCGCTGCGGCGGCCACCGGCGCGCAGACACTGCACGAGCGGCCGTGCTGCCGGTGTGTAGCGGGACATTGGCGGGTGCACTTGGGTGGGGAGGAGGGGAGGAGGGGGGAAGGGGGGCGCGCAAAGCGGCCGGCAGTTGGACGGTCTAGTCGTCGCCGTTTGCGTTTGTCGAGACGCTGTCGGCGGTCGTGCGAGAAAACTGAAGCTGCTCGAACTAAGCTGTGAGCCGACGATTTTTATTTTTTTTTGGCTGCCATACCGGCGCATTCGCGCACGTGCATGGTCACGTTCTTGTCGTCGACGAAAAGCGGGCCGCTGCGCTTAGCCGACCAGCACGCTGTCTCGTTTTTTTTGCCCTGCGGATGCACCCATTCTCGAATTTCGCTTCGGAGCTTCACATCTCGACTTTTTTGGCGGGAACCAGCCACAGCACAGCACCCATTCGGCACTCGGCCGGCCGCCCTCCCCTCCCTCCACCAATAATCCTCCCACAATGGCTGCACGGTGCAGCCTCGCGGAGGCTTTCCATGGCCTGGCTCTGGGTCCGTCCCAGACGGGCAGCATGGCTGCTTGCTTGACGGTATGTGCGCCGCTGCCGACCGACGCTTCTTTGCGGCCTGTCTCTAACCTGGCCTGGTGCTTGTTCCTGCAGTCCCGACTCGCCTCGCGTGCCACCGCATCCTCGCTGCCGTCGTTCTCCTCGTCCTGTCGCCGAGCGTCGTCCGTCTCGATATCCCAGCGGCCGAGGCGGCTGTTCTCAACGTCTCCTCTGTCTGCGGCAGCATCACAGGCCGGCCTATCTCCCTCCTCACCCTCCTCCTCGTCCTCGTCCCTCTCCTCCTCACCTGCAGCTGTCTCGTCGGTCGTCAGCATCGCCGACCGCACCGTCCCCGTCACCGTCTTTGCGTTCCCCAGCCTCGAGCCGCGCGCCCTGGAGATGTGGTCGTCACAGCACCTGCACCTGCCGCTGCGCCGCGACCTGCTCCACCTCGCCGTCGTCTACGAGGGCGACAACACCCGCCAGGGCACGGCGTCGTCCAAGACGCGCTTCGACGTCCACGGCTCCCACCGCAAGATGCGCCCGCAAAAGGGCACGGGCGCCGCGCGCGTCGGCACCCGCCAGTCGCCGCTGCTGCGGGGCGGTGGCAAGGTGTTTGGCCCGCATCCGCGCGACTTCGGCACCGACCTGAACCGCAAGATGTACGACCGTGCGTGGCGCACGGCCCTGTCGTACCGCTACCGCCGCGGCGAGCTGGTGGTGTGCGAGGACGGCATGGAGCTGCCGCTGCCGGATGCGTTTCTGCAGCTGGCGCAGGCCGGCCGGCTGGACCGCACGCTCGAGGACGGCTTTGTGCGGCGGTACGTGCGCACGCTGCTGAACGGCAGCCACGGAGAGGAGGCGGCGGGTGTGGAGGAGGAGGCGGCGGCGGCGGCATCGACTGCGGCAGCCGCGAACGGTGAAGGCGGCGTCACTGGCATCAGCCGCGGTGGCAATGGCCGCGGCGTTGGCAGCATCGGCCAGGCGTGGGGCCGTGCCGCGGGGCGGACGACGTTCATCACGACGGACCGGCGGCCCAACCTGTTTACGAGCCTCGAGACGGCCGGCGAGGACGGGCGGGCGCTGGCGGTGGCCGACGTCGACGTCAAGGACCTGCTGGAGACGGGCCGCCTGGTGGTGGAGCGGTCGGCGCTGCAGCACATGATTGAGCGCCACCAGAGCGACCTGGTGAGCCGCGTGTTCGTCAACGGGGCGCGGCCGACGGGGCCGGCCACGGGCCGGGTCATTGTCGGATGAGCTCGCCTCAGCCGGGCGTCCCCGGTCGTCTTTCGCTTTGTTTTCCGTCTTTCTACCGATTCATACGGTCGATGCTATTTTTCTTGTCTTTTTTGGGGTTCTGCCGTCGTTTTTATTCTGACGGCGCACGACAACCCGTCAATGCCCCCCTGCGCGTCACATGTATCGTGTATGATTAAGAATGGGGAATGGGTGGGATAGACGAAAATGATGAAAGACGCAAAAGACGTGCACGGTGTCCCATTGGCTTTACCTCGTTCTGTGTTCCTGAGGGAGAGCAATACCGAGCGGATGTAATTGTTGATATGTCGATCGATCTGTTGATGATTGTCGGTCGCATGTGACGTGTCACGTGCGCCATGTCTCATACACACGTGATTTTAAGTGGTAGCGCGTGGCTCCGACCCCAATTCGCGTCTCGCGGACTCGAAAGCGCGTCGTTCGGCCGCTTGGTGGGTTGACTGTGGCCCACGACACAACACGCCGACACGACGACACGACAGCACGACATTCAGGATCACAACGACTCGCACGACCGTACTACGCCAGAACCCCGTTTAGCACTCCAGCACCCTCCCCTGTCCGATCTTCTTCCTCGCCCACCATGGAGACGCCTCGTGTCAGCTGTTCATACCTCAACAGCTATGTCGGCCGCAACGTCCTGATTGTCGGCAAGGTGGTGCAGCTGCGCGGCGACGATGCCATTTTGGATGCAGACGGCCACATTACGTTGAACCTGAATCGGGTAGGGGGTTTTTTGCTTTTTTCTTCTTTTTGTTGTTGCTTCTCGTTTTCTCCCCCCCCCCCCCCCCCTTGCTAACCAACCGCCGTTCCAGGAAGCACGTCTTCTCGGAGGAAACGCTGCACAGATTGTTGGAAAGGTCATGCCAGACCTGTCGATCAAGGTGTTGAGCGGACAGGACCTCGGGGTGGATGTCGGTGAGTTCCGGCTGAGATGCAACTGGCAAAGCCCCATTGCTGCATTTTCCTTTGCTGACACGCTTTCTTCTTCTTTTCTTTTCTTCTTTCCAGACCTTGATTTGGTACAAAAGGTTGTGGACATTGCACAGGAGAACAAGGCGCTGTTCGGCGGCGACAAGGCATAGAGTCCGGGACGAAGCCCGTGGTGGCTGAGGAAGTGCGCGATGGCCGGCTCTGGGGTGGCCTCTCTGTGCATTTGAGGATGCATCGTATTTCTTTTTTATATTGGCTGTTATCAATACGAGCCACCCGAAACCGTCTTCCCTCGTTCCTCAGTCGATGCTCGATCGCCGCTGCATGGTGAATGCGTCACTTCTTGTTCACGGGCGAAAGACCGAGACGGAGCAGATCTGGGGCGAAGCAGCACGTAACCTCGACGGTGTAGCTGAGCGTTGGAAGGGCAAAATGCAGACAATGTGCGTGTGCGATCCCGCTGTTCCTGCTGTCACCGCTGCCGGTTATCTGTTCGTCACATGCACGAACGAATCAGAAGCAAACATGGCGTGAGTGAGCAAACAGGGCCAAAGAAAGGGAAGGGGGGGGGGGGGGGGGGGGGTTGCCCTCGCGCACGGCTGCCTTTAGGCAAAATGATGCGGCCAAGGAACACGCTCTTCCGGACAGCGGGCAAGAGATGCCCTCTAATCTGGACAACGGTGTCCCCTGCTGCTCAATCCAAATACACATGGCTGAATACGTGAGTAGGCAAGCGTGTGACGCGTGCAGGACGCGGACGTTCCGGTGGTGAGAGATATCAAGGCTCGCCCAAGGAGCACCGAGCGGCAGCCTTGACAAGGAGACAGGTGCTGTCCAGAGTCTACTTGGAACGAGACGTACCATTATTGCTGTTCATAGCGCTGATGTTGGCTGCGGTGGCCTGCGCAGGAGTTCGGCACGGCAACAAGGCATGAAATGCTCGCCGTGCAACCCCCTCCATAGCAAAGCGTACAAAACGGGTCGTCTGCTGCAGAGCAAGGGTCTCTGCCCCCTCCCTTTTCGGCCTGCCTTCACAGCGATTTCCTCTCTGAGACTCGACCTTGCCGCTCCCCTCTCCGTCTTCCCCCGGCTCTCGCCACAGCAACGTAGCATTTTCCATTCTCTTGGGGCCGTGGTCTTCCTTTTGGGCACACACGGCTTCCACCAGAAAGCGAGGCAATGCAGCCAACCCGCCCCTCTTCCTGTCGAAGGACCGAAAGGGGGCGTACAGCGATACGCATACGGCCAAGAACAGCTGTGCCGCGGCCATCACCAAGCATGTCCCTGGATCAGGGTGCCTCTTCCCGCCCTCCCTCTGTCTGTGGAAGTCGGCTATAGCACACAACTAGGTCAGCGAACTTTGCTTTCGTTTCCAGGCAAACAGATCGAACCACGGGAGCTGGTGGGAACCCGGGTTCGGGTGATCTGCAGCGGATGACCGTCCGACGATTCTCGGATCGGTTTCGCAGCCTGCGTATCCTTCGCCGGGGACTATCAACCACCCAAGACAAGAACCATCCTGTGTCACCGATGGTGGAGGAATAAAGCACAAGATATGCAAGACAAAATCTCCGAAGAAGCTCGTTTTCCACATAACATGCCCATCCACGAGCACCGCATCCCACGCTCAGTCGCCCGCGGTCCCAGTGTTCCCGTCAGGTTGAGGTGGTATCTGGGAGCAACAACTGTCCGATCTTCCCAAGCCCATTTTGTGCGGTAGAGAGGGAGAGGAGAAGGTGGGGAGGCACCAGACATCGTATCACCGAAGGATGCGTGTCTTCTGCTGGAGGGGTGTGGGCGTGACAAGGCGACACGGGAAGCGGTGGCCAGCAGACAGGGCGAGGCGGAGACGAGGGAGAAGGACACAGGCCAAAAGAAATTTCCCGCTGCTGTGCAATGCCCAGAGCTCGGCTGTCCACCAACCCGTCTTGTTTTGTGGCCACTCTGCTGCACGACGGCGTTCCACAGGAAAAGACGAAACAATGAAAACAAATGAGAAGACGCACATGACATGCAGTTGTGTGGTTCACAAAGCATAGGGCCAGCGAGATTGGGGCGAGACGGTACAGAGAGAGGGGAGGGGTTGGGAGCGAGGGAGAGAAAAGAGAGAAGAAAAGGGGGAGAGCATAAGAAAAATGAAAGGGGGGAGAAGAAAGCTCACTATAAATCCGGCGCAGGTGGCATCCTAGCTGTCGACGCCCTGTACAATCGCAGTTGCTGTTTAACTCTACGCACAGTTGAGCTGCCATACCCTGCAAATATTAAAAGGTCACCGGGCAGATTTTGGGAATCAAGAGGGCGTTTTCTGGGTGCCCCGAGCTGGGTAGCGATCTTGTTTACGTGCATTTGAGAGAAGCAAGGTGAAATGTTGTCAGAGGCATCGAGCCATATATATAGGCCACGACAAACAAAAGGACAAAGTCGCATGGGGTGTAGAAGAGACACAGAGAAGCGAGAAGTAAAAAGAAAAAAGAAAAAGAAAAATTAAGCAAAAAGGAGCAAAGAACGGCGGGGGTATTGGTCCGATTTGAAAATAGGAGATATAAAAAGACACCGAAAGGGGCAAGTGAGGGAAGAGAAGAGAAGACAGAGACGAAGGAAGAAAGACATACGTGGGAACCGTTGAAAAACAGAAACGAAGAGGAAAACTGGAAAGAAAGAAAGAAAGAAGAAAGAAAGAGGAAGAAAAACAACTGTCAAGACAACAAGATCTCCAGTCACCCTAATCGTAACGAAAGAAACCGAGGAAACGACAGAGGGAAAAAATACTATAGAGAGAAAGCAGAACCTCCAACCACGCCCCAGCCCCAAACCGATCCCACAGTAACAGACCCCCAGCCCATTCCCATAGACTCGCTGTCCAGGGATTATATCCTCCGTGCGCTCCCTCCTTTCCTTCTTTTCCGTCCGTCCCAACTACTGGATCAGGCCCCGTTGCCGTACATGCTCGAGGCCGCCACCGGCGTCGATGACGACGCGATCGTAAAGCTGTGCTTCCGTTTGAGGTTGTTGCTGCTGTTGTTGTCGTTGTTGTTGCCGTCGATGCCGTCGCTGCTGCTCATGTTTCTGCTGCTGCCGCCGTCGGCTTCGCCGGCCAGCGTCGGCGAATGGTGCTGCTGCTGGCTGGAGCCCCCACTGTGGAAACCGGTGCCGTACGGCGTCGTGATCATGCTGCGCGTGCCATTCCCGTGGACATTGCCGTTGCTGCTGCTGCTGCTGCTTTCGAGGCCTCCGAGGGCGCCGAGGCCGCCGAGGCCGCCGAGCCCCACCACCGCCGCCGCTGCTACTGCTGCTGCTGACGACCCCGACGACGGCGATGCTGTCGACGAGACTGCTACGCCGCTGCTGCCGCTGTTGATGCCTGTATTGCCACCACCACCACCACCTCCTCCTCCTCCTCCTCCTCCTCCGCCACTTCCCAAGGACGCGTGGAATGCCTGCGAAAAGTCGTTGGGTGGCGCGAGCGGCGCGCTCATCTGCGGCATCCGATAGTCGGCAGCGCCGCCGCTGGTGCCGGCCCGGTAGCCGAGGCTGCCACCAACAGAGCCACCAATACTACCACTGCCACTGCTGCCGCCGCCACCGCCGCTGCCACCACCGATACGCGACAGGCCAAAGTCAAGGGGTGCCATCAGCGGCGCGGACATGGGGAAGCTGGTCGAGTAGCTGGACGAGACGAGTCCGTTGAGGCTACCCATCTGGTGCTGGTGCTGTTGGTGGTGGTGGTGGTGGTGGTGAGATGACAAGGGTGACATGGACGGCATGGACGAGAGCATCGTGATGCCGGCTCCGGCGTTGCGATACGGCGACGGCTGCTGTATCGTCATTGCGTTGCCTGGACTGCCGCTGCCACTGCCGCTACCGTTGCCGCTGCCGCTGCCGCTGCCGATACCGGACGTCCGCAGCTCAAGGGCCAGGGGCAGCGTAGCTGAAGCGGAACGAAGGCGTGAGGAGCGGTTCTGGCTGCTGCTGCCCGCCTGCAGACCCGGCGACTGGAAACCCGGGTAGGCCATGTGCGTCGGCGACTGGACGGTAGAGCCTGCCTAGAATGTTAGTGATGAGGATGGATTTTCTCGATCAGTAGAAAGGGGGGAGGGGGACTATAAGGGGAGCGTCGCTCTCTCTGGGGGTGTACCTGAATATGCACTCGAGTCGTAGCCACCCAGCGACGTCGTCGTCGTGGCCGCGTCGGACCCATACAGCGACTGATGCTGGTGCTGGTGCTGGTTCTGGTGCTGGTGCTGCGACCGGCCGGCCAGCTGCGGGCTGGCGCTGCCTCCGTGGTAGCTGCTGTAGTCGAGCGCGCCGCCCTTCCACGACATGCTGGACCGCAGCGGCGACTGCAGGTTGTCGGAGCGCGAGCGCGACATGGTCTCGCGCAGCTGCAGCGGCTGCAGCGGGCGGATGTGGTGGCTCGGCTGCTGGTGCGTGCTGCCGCCATTGCTGCTGTGGCCGCCGCCGCCGCCAACCGTTGCCGTCGCAGATCCCGTCGTGCTGCCGGCCGTTGTGGACAGCACCGCACCGTCAAAGCTGCTGCCGCTGCCGCTGCCGCCTGTGCTCTGCCGCACGTAGGGGTTCGACATGCGGGAGCCCCCACCTCCGCCGCCGCCGCCGCCGCCAATTGCGGACGTCGCCGTGCCGGCGCTGCCGACCGAGTAGCCGCTGTACCGGTGGTGGTGATGATGGTGGTGGTGCTGCTGCTGCTGGCTGTTGCTGTTCTGGTGGGAGCTCTGATCGCCGGCAGACGTGGGCGACAGAGGCGACAGCATGTCAGCGCTGCCCATGGCAGCCGAGGGGTGGAAGCCGATGCTGCCAAAGGCCGGGCTGAGCCCCGTGGGCGACAGGTGGTCGTCAGCGTCGGGCCGCCGCACATCGACCATGAGCGGCCGCATCATTTGGTCGCCGTAGGACGCGGCCGCCGCGGCGCTGAAGTCGACGGGCGACGCCATGGGGGTGCCAAGGCCGTGGACGGCGCCGTACGGCGAGTGCAGGGCCTGGACGTTGTCGAAGTCGTCGGGGACGGCGCGCATCTTGATCATGCGTTCGCGGTCGTCGGCCGCAAGGCGCTTAATCTTGGCCCGACTACGGGGGGGAGGGGGTTAGTCGTGAGATACTACCAGGGAGAGGGAACGCACATCCGCGAGCTCGTACCGGTTCTGGAACCAGACCTGGACCTGGCGCGGACTCAGGCCGGGGATCTCGCGCGACAGCCGCTCGCGGTGGGCGGCATCGGGGTGCGGCTGCTTGGCAAACTCGCTCATGAGGAACCGCGTCTGCTGGTGGGTGAGGCTGGAGGAGAAGGGCAAGGTCAGTATAGGGTTACGATAGGAGGTGAGGATAGATAAACCAAATCAAAATAGAATAGGGGGCCTGCCGGACACACCGGAACCGCTTCATCTTCCGCCGCTGGGCGGTGCGTTCTGCCGCCGTCTGCGGTGGTGGCGGCACGCCCTCGGGCTCGGCTGCGTCGCCCATCTCCTCGTCGTCAATCAGGTCGTCGTCTTCGTCCTTGATGCCGCCCGAGCTGTCTTCGCCGTGGCCAGAGCCTCCGCCGCCGGCGCCGCCACCCAGGTGGCCCGCCGTCATGTTGGGGATGTGGAGGACGGACGACAGGCTCGAAAGCGGGTTTGACAGCGTGGACAGCGCCAGGTCGCCGCCCAGGTGGTGCTGGTCGCTCGTCGTCGGCGTCGACGGAGTCTTGCCGCCGACGCGCTGCTGCTGCCCGTGGGACGGCTGTCTCAGGCCCAGCGGGTCGATGCTGCGGCGGTGGTGCAGGCCGAGCGGCGACGCGCTGGCATCGTCTCTGGCACCGCTGCCTGTGCCGTTGCCGTCGCCGCTGCCATTGCTGCTGCTGCCGTTGGTGACGTTGGAGCTCGTCAACGTCCTCGCCTGCGTCGTCCCAGCCGTGAGCGTGCCGCTGCTGGGTCCCGCCGCCGACGCAGTCGTGCTGCTGCCTCCCACTCCGTTCCCTGGGTCTGCTGCGCCGCCCGCACCTCCTGCACCGCTGCCACTGCCGCCGCCTACATGGCTGTACGCCTGCGCCGCAAAAAGGGGCTCTGCCGGCGGCAGGAACGAGTACTGCCCCGTCCACTCGGTGGTATTGGACAGCGGCGTGTCGAAGCCCGAGTTCGACATGCGGGGACTGCTGCTGCTGGCGGTGGTGGTGGGCGACGAGGGCTTGCGCTGAAGAGGAAGCGGAGGCGGTGGCAGAAGATAGGGGCCGGTCTCCAGCTTGTCAAAAGACCAGGGATGGCTCAGTTCCGTGTCGCCGCGTCTCGAAGTGAGCATTTGGGGGGGAGGGACGTAGAGGGAAGGGGAGGGAAGGGGGGATAAGAAAGACGAGATGGAAAGGAGGCCGGTGTCTCTGGTTGTAGATTTCTCTGTTCTCTTTAGCTTTCTTCCGGTGATGCTCGGTGACGGTCGGTGATGTTCTGCTGGCGATGCTCTCGTGATACGTGCTTGGGTGCTGGTTATTTTTTTAGTTGTTTTCTTTTCAAGATCATTGTTCTTTCGATAAAGAGCAACAGCTGAAGAGCAATACACACACAAGGTGCAATAAAGACAAACGAGAGGATTCTGGAATAATATATAAAGGCAGGACAGGGAGAGACAAGGAAAATAGATGAAAGAAAAAGAAAGTCTAAACAGGAGACCAAAGGGAAAGAAGGGGGGAGGGAGAGGGGCTCTAATCTTTATTCTTCTCCTTTTTTTCCCTTCTTAGTCGTCGCCGGCTCTGCTACTGACTGCCATGAGAGGAATATGGAAGAAGAAAAATGGTGGGGGGGGGGGGGGTGAGAGGGGGTAAATAAAGTGAAGGAGGCCAAGCTTTGGGAAGGTTGTGGGAGTAGAGTGCAGGAGGGGTGCGGTAGGAGTGTGGAGGAGAGTGGAGGAGAGCGGAAGAGAGAGTGTGTGTGAGAAGAGGGAGTGAGGACAAGGCAAGAGCAGCAAGCAAGAGGAGCAGGGTAAGCTGTGCCGCGTGCGGAACAGGTGCTTAGAGCAGAGACTACAGGTCAGGTATACTCCGAGAAAGGTAAAATAATAGAGAGGCCGATGGGGGGTGAGGGGGCGTGTAGGCGAAAAGAAGAACCGGGGGAGTATAGGGGAGGTGGACGGGGAGACAAGGGGGGGGTGAAGGAGAATGGGGCGGGAGAGAACAGAAAAAAAGAAAGAAAGAAAATGGAAAAGAGGAGACGATAGGACGAGGCGACGAGAAGAGGAGGAGAGAAGAGCCGGGAGGAGGACCGGTTCACATGGCAGAGAACTTGGAAGAGACGCAGGATGGGGGCGAGTGCGGGTTGTGGTTCCGGTGGTGCTGGTGGTGTCTGTGGCTCGCGAGCAGCGGTTGATGGGTGGATGCAGGGGGCCGGTTGCCTGTGACTTTTCTTTGGTGGTCGTGCGAGAGGCTGCCCTTGTCGTCACTTTCCGTTTCTTTTCTTTTATTTCTCTCTCTCTCTCTCTCTCTCTGTGACAACTTCTGGTCTTGGATATACGTCGATGACCGAGGGGAATTCACTCTTGGGGGGGCTTGTTTTTGGATGTCTTTTATCCTCTTTCTTTTGTCATTTCCTTTATTCTTTTCTGCCTCGTGTTCTGGCTGTGAGTCGACACCCACCTCCGAAAAAGAGGACACAGATCAAGCCCAAAAAAAGAGAGAGTGAGAGAGGGACTTGAACGCGTGGCGCTGAACGCTTTGCTCGTTCGTTTCTGTCCTTATTGCATCGCTATCTGCATCTGCCTTGCTAGCCCGGCCCTGTCGATATTGAGGGATGCACGTTGGACTGAGAAAGAGCAAAGTCCAGGATGTTTGGGACGGCTACCAGGTGAGGACTGGTTTTCTTATTAGACTTTTCTCGCGTGCCTTTCCTGTCCTCTAATAAAAACATGTATTTATCTGAATAAAAACGAAAAGGCAGAGAGCCAGGGCTTGAGGCAGTCAACGAGGCAAGAAAGAAATATTCATAGACGGTGTGGGGAAAGGGAGATATAGAGAGGGAGAAGAAGGTGAGGCGTCCGATTCGGGGGGTCCCCGATTAGGACAAGAAAGAAAATCAAACACACCACCACGCATCAACGCCACACAGCCACAAGAGTACACCACCAGTGGCATCTGCAGGGCACCTACCTGTCTACCACGGTATGGGCCAGGGGTGGCTCCGGGTGGAGGAAGCCTCGCCCCTGTGGCGGCAAGGCAGGTGGCCAGGCCAACAGGGAACGAGGCGACAGGGAAAGCCGGGGGGGGTGGAGCTGGCGGAACACTGGCCAGGAAAGTAGGCTGAAGAACATCACAGTGAGGGGAGCAAGACGGAGGGCGGACAAAGAACCAATAAGTTCTAGCAGACAGGCTTGACATGGGGTTTGCATGGTGATGGAGACAGAAATGGGTTTTTTATTTCCCTTTTTCCGTTTCTTTTTTCGGGGGGTTTCTCTCCCGTTCCCTCCCAAACCTTTCTTTTTTTGGTCAGGAATCTCACAGTCCGCTCTCGGCCTCTATTCATCCCTCCATGTCTTGTCCTTGCACCTTGGGCATGGGACGAGACCTAGGGTGTTCAAGGGTTCAAGGATGACCTAGGGGAAGCGCGGACAGGAACCTGACGCCGGGGAAAGCAGCGGCCTCCTCCACCCCCTTCCCTTGCACAGGTAAGAGTGATGGCCAACAGGGCTTTGAAAAGGATTCAGTACCAGCGAGGATCCAACAAAAACCATGAAAAGACAGATGTTCCTGTTCCGTGTGCGAGTGTGTGGCAGGCCGTCCGAAGACCAGGCGGGGTTGGATGACCGTAGCCACGGCGCAGTGCCAGGTACTACGAGACTGGGAGAGGTGAGTGGCAAGGGGAGATGGCAGGAGATGGCGGTGGGATGGGTATGGACGGAGGGGAAATACAGAAATCAAAATAAAAGTCAACGTCTAGAAGAAGAGGAAAACCCAAACAGAAATGAAAAATCCCCGCCTTGCCTTCTCGCCAACCTTCATACTTCCGTTTCGAGTTGTGCCTATATTGTTCCCCGGAATGGCACAGAGACACGTTTCTGGACCACACCAGCCATCCGTTTCTTTTTTTGTAGGTTTTTTGTCAAAAAAAGGGTCAGACACAGCGGAAGCAACCCCCCTTTTTTACCTTCTCTCCCTTCCCAGGCGCACGTATAGAGCTATAGCTGCATCAACCTGGATCTTAGAGCACAGGGAGGATCTCGGCTGAATTGGCTAATGCCGCGTGCCACGGACAAGGATTAGGGGGGGGGGGGTTAAATGAGGGAAACGGGCAAGGAGGCAGAAGGAGGAGGAGAGGTCTTGGAGAGGTGACGTCCACTCGGGGTAGTTCTTTTACGATCGTGCTTCTTGGGGCAGGTCCCTCCTTTCAACGAAAAAAAGAAAAAGGGATCCGAAGCAAGGCCAGGACCAGCTTGGTACTCATACATGTTTACTAGTCTGCAGATGCCATGGCTCCTTTGTCCCCTGCCTAATGAGAGAACATGAGAATCCAGATGCGGGGCATATCTCTTTTCTTTTTCTCTTTTTCATCTTCTTTCTCCAGGACCATCCATTGTGCTGCTGACGAGCTCGCCCGTCTCGTGTCTCGTCACAGCCAGTAGGTGGGTGCAGACAAGTGGACCAGGGGGGTGATCGTGTTCGTGTCATAGTTTTCATATTTTCATCTTGAGTTGGTTATGACGGAGAGAGAGGGGGGGGGAGAAGCTGACAGGGGGGTGGTTGGGTATGACGGAGCTTGCGCGCATGGACAGGGGGGGTGCGGGAGAAAATAAAAGTAGGACAGAAAAAAGACTGAAAATACAAGCAAGCGGAAAGGTGCTTGGGAAGGGGTAGTCAACACGAGAAAAAGGCACGAGGAGGTGCATTGAAAGAAACGGATGTGCCAGGCACAGACACAGCCGAAAAGAAAGGCGTGTGGAAGAGGAAGGCTGGAGGGAGGAGGGCACGAGGCAGAGGGCATGAATGGGGAGGGCTTTGAAACTACAGAGAAGGCGATTTGATCTCGGGAGGAAGCGTGCCCGACATAAGGTGACTTACGGCCTCTTTTTTTGCAAGGCATGTTATAAGGATCGCGGAGACGAAGGCTTTTATCAAGCCGTGGCGAGGCACGATGCGCCAAACGAGAACAAAGGGCCAGAAGCTGGAGACGGCGACCAGGAAAGCAGAAGTTGGAAGTGCGGCTGTCACGGGAGAAAGCACAGAGAGAGAGGGGGAGAAAGAGAGAACGCGTCGAAGGAAGGGTGGGGGATGGGGCGAGAATGCAACGGACTGTTCGGCCGGCCGTGCTGTGGGCGATCCGTTCTGGCGAACCTGTCTTTGACAACCGTGGTTTGAGGTGTTCCGACTGGAGAGGGGGGGGGGGGGGGCAGCCACAGCTTGAGAAGAAAGGGGAGAAAAAGGGAGGACGGGCGGGGAGGGTAAGAGGGGGAAAAACGGTCATCGGAGCAGATCATTGTGCAAACACAGCCGCGGAAAACTTGTAGATCGAGAAATGGAGGGTGGCAAAGGGAAGAAAATAGTGGGAGAGCTGGTAGAGGAGGGGACGACACGCAAGACAAGAAGAAGGAAATAAGAGAAGGAAGACAGAAGAAAAATAAAAAGAAGAAATGCCATCCCACAAGGCACAAGGCTCCAACAAGACAGGTTTTATGCAGGAGGTTGCATTTGTTTTGCCGTCAAGAAAGGGCGGAGTGTGGCTGACAGGGAGAGCAGAAAGAAAATAGGGTGAAAACAAAAGAAGAAGAAGGAGTAGAAAGGCCGCACAAAGGCAGAGAGCCGTTGCCGCTGCAGGAATTTGCATTGCAGACGGGCCGCTCCTCAAGAGGGAGAACGGCACAGGTCGAGAAAGGAGGGAGACGAGTCGTAAAAAGAGCCCTGGAGGGGGGGGTGAGGCCTCGAACACGTTCAGAAACCTACTCCTCTAGCGCCTCTCAATCCCGTTCTTTTGTTTTGTCCAGTCATTTTTCTCCTCTTCTCTGTTATCCTTTCTCGGTCAGACTGCCGGACCCTGGTTGCTGCGGACGGACAGGGGAGCACGGATTGGCTCTTGGAAGCCGAGAAGAAGAAGAAGAAGAAGAAGAGGGGGGGGGCATGCGGTGTGAGGAAAGTCAGGATACGGCGAACTATGGAAACCGGAGACAAAACAACAGACAAAGGAGGGGGGGCCAGTAGGCGCATGCAAGTAAGCAGGTAGGCAGCAAGGCAGAAAGCCCATGCATGTCGTGCATGCATGGTTGTCAGGACGGAGGGGGCTACACAAAAAAACATGGATGTTGCATGCAGCCGCCCTCGTGTTGGTGCAGCAGCAAAAGAGTTTGGTTCGGAGGGGGGGGGGCACAGGAAACAGGAACCGAGTAGTCCCGACTGCAGCGCACGACTAAACAACGGGATGCTTTGCCTCAAGGGAGAGGAAGAGGCTGTGATGAAGAAAGACACAAATGCGGGTCAGGCTTGGCCGAGGAAGGGGGGAGCAATCGCATGAGAGACGAAGAGAAAAACAAAAGAGGGGGGGGCACAGATGGTGGGGGGGGGTCAGATGGTGAGGGCGGCGCGGTTGGGTTTGGGGAACATCTGAGGCGGAGAGAGTAGGAGAGCAGGGATACGACGGGAGTGAGGAGGGAAAAGAATGAAGAAAAGAAAAAGAAAAAGAAAAATCAAGCCCAGGCGCAGCTCCTCCCCCCTGTTCCCCTTCCCATGCAGACCTTCCACCCCCGACTGTCAGTCTATACTGTATGTTTTGCAGGGCAAAGCAAGCCGCAACTGGTTGTGTTTGTTTACCAAAGGCCCCTGGTGTTCCTGATGTTCCCGATATCCCAGACGTCCCTGACTCCTGTGCTTCTAGTGATCTTCCCTTGCTTCATCTTTCCTCTTTCCGGCCGTGTTTCTTGCTCTCCCCCTCTCCGAGGACACGAAGAAGATGGGTACGAGACACAGGCCCGGGACAGGACACAAACAAGCTTCTAGGATTCAAGTCTATGAGCTTTCTTGGTCTCTCTGCCAGGAAGGTGAGAGAGAGCGGAAAGGGGAGGGGGGAGGTTGACGGCCAGTCGTATCCGAGACCATAGTGGGCCGCGATGAACACGCAAAAGGCTGTGTGTGCTCGGTGTGCGTTGGGCTGACGGATCCGGAGGCACGGCAGGGGGGTGTTGCAGGGTAGGCAGATGCAGGTCGTGGAAACAAACGCGTCTTTTTGAAGAGAAGACAGGGGGGGGCTATACACCACGCACACTCAAACACGCACACACGGCCTGTGTATCGTGAGATTCTCTCCACCCCAGCAGATTTCTCGCTTCCGTATGCCCAGTCCAGAGAATACGGCGTACATGCGAACATGGCGTAGGGGGGGGGCAGCAAGGGAGTTGTGGCCGCCCAGTAGGGTTGAGGAGCCAGGGTGTGCCCCTTTCCTTTTCTTCAATTCTCTTTTTCTTTTTTCTGGTAGTCCCTCTCCTCCCTCTCTTCTCTTGTCCTACCCTGACAGAATGGCACTGTGGCTGTCGACGTCCGTCATGTTTCATCCGAACCGAGTGCTCGGCGACGGTCCTTTTTCTTCCTTTTTTTGGCATTTCTTTTTGTTTTGTCTTCTGCCCCCTCCTCTCTCTCCTCTCCCGTCCTGTCTCTCCCTGTCTCTCCCTTTCATCTCCCCCTCTCTTATGCCGTTGCTCATAATATCAGACACTGTCTATATCCGGTTAAACCGATCTGGACCTCCCCTTCCCTCTCCCCTGCCTGGACGGACATTTAAGCGTGACAGCGTGACACTCGACATGCAATAGGACGGCGGAGCCACGGCTTGACAAGGGGAGAGAGGGACAGAGGGACAGAAAGAAAGAAAAAGGAAGAAGAGGAAGATGAAAAAAAAACCAGAGAGATGTTCACGGACTTGGCCACACGGCAAAAAGAGGACAGGCCGCAGCCGTTGCCCCCCCTGTCTCTTTCTTCCCCTCCCTCCCCGTCATTGGGCACCTGGCACAACGGCATCTGCGACGCGCTCTCTCCTTTGTCTCTTCTCTTGCATATCTCACTCTCTTGCCGTCTTGCCGTTGGTCCCCGCTGGGTGCTGACCTTTGATTCCTACCGCGTGCATCTTTTCTTGTTGGTCTTTCTGAAGAGTGCCGGGGCTTGGGACCCGGCCCTCGCCAACCCATGCCTATGCCGCTCTCAGGCGTGGCGCGTGGCGTGTGGCGCTTGGCTGGACAGCTGCAGACGACACAGACGACACAGACGAAATGGATGGACAACGAGCAGGGGGTTGAGGGAGCACAAGTGGGCGGACAAGAAACAAGCAGGGAGGGTCTTTGTATTTGAAATATTCTGTCAGCCATGGGCATGGACCAAACCCCTGTTGAAGGAAAGACGAAGAGAAGAAGAAGAAAAAGCCAATGAAAAAATAATGGGAAAAGGGGGGAAAAAAAAATCAAAACAAAAGAAAAAGATGAAAGATGACACCTCGTCCGTCCTGCAAGCCAGCCTAGATTGTTTTGTTCCGGAACTCACCGCTGCCCTTCTTCCCCCCCCCATCACCTCTGCATGGTCCCCTCCTTTTCCCCAAAAAATGGGACACAAGACCAGGCCATCCTATTTCGTATCGTTACAGTACTCGTTCTGTCATAAAGAAGATGGATGACCTTCTAGAACGTTTAGATTGCGTTTCTTTACGGCATTGCCCAGTGTGCAAAATCACGCCTTGGCCTCCCACCATGGGTATATATCCAGCTGTGGAGAGGGGGAGTTGGCATGTAGACAAGACGAGGAGACAAAAGAGAAGAGACAGGGATAGGAGACACCCAAGCGGAGGGATATTGCGTGCAGAAGAAAAGGGGGAAACGAGAGAGAGGGAGAGAGAGAGCGAGGACCTCTTCCAAGCTCCAGGGCATAAAAGTGAGACTGGTAACACAGACTGGGCAAGGATGAACACGGGATGTGACACGAATGTGGGGGGGGGGGGGGGGTGAAAGGAGACATGCGAGATGAGGGTAGACGACGGTAGACGGAGTGGGATAGAGGGAGGGAAGAGAGAGAGACGACACGGAACATGGGGGACGTATTGCCTTTTTTGTCCGAATCAGGGGCCACCCGATAAGAAAAGAAAGGAAAAAGAAGAAAGAAGAAAGAAAAAAGAAGAAAGAAGAAAGAAAAAAGAAGAAAAGAAGGAGAAACAACAACAAAAAGCCCCCAAATTGAGGTGTCTCTCCCGGGTCCCTGGCTGGCCCGAGAAGCCTGAGGGGATGTGTGAGACCTGTTGCATCTCTGCGTCTCTCTGGTTCGTCGTCCATCCTCCCAAGGTCACACCCGCAGTAGTCAATATTGGAAGGGGAAAAAAAGAACACAGGGGGGCAGAGGCGGCTCGCAGGACATGAGTCGGTGGGCAGCCGTGTCGTCGGAGAAAAGAGAGACTGCGCGAGAGACAGACGCGAGGAGTGACTCAGATTGGGGGGACACAATGGCGGTTTTGGGGGGGGGGTGGTTGTTGGTTTCTGGTTTCGGTTTCTTTATTGCTTCTATTTCTATCACACCTTTTTCTTTTTCTTTTTTCTTTTTTCTTTTCACTCTTTTCCCCCCTGTCCCTGCTTAAGCTTCTCGCTTTTCTTACCTTGTTGACCCCCCCCCCCCCCCCCTTTCCCCTCACCTTGATCATCAGTTCCCGACATCGCCCTACAGCATTTGTAGAACGTAAAACACCAACACGAGACCACACAGAGACCACGAAGACGGGCCTGGTCAGACGCAGCCAGGCATTGACGAAAATAGATCCTTCACAACGGCGTCCACGTCGAGCCCGCGCGTCTGCAAAGAAAAGGGGGCAGGGAAGAGAAGACCTGCGTCGGCTCGGGCTGCTCGCATCCATCCTTGCTTCCAGTCGTTCTTCCGAGAACTGCGGGTGGCCACAGAAACAGACGTTGAAGAGGTCCAGAAAGTTACAGGTCAGTTTCTCCTCTTCCTCTTCCTTTTCCTTCTTCTTCTTCTTCTTCTTCTTCTCTGGGTGCCGTCGGCGGATGTGCCGCAGAGGAAAAGAAAAGAAGAGAAGAGAAAAGAAAGAGAGCGGCCAGCCAACCGGAACAAGCACGTTCCCTCGGACCCGAATAAGGTGCGTAATCCTCTCGCCTGCCGCCTCCCTCCCCCCCCCCCCCCCCCCCCAAAAAAAAAACAACAACAACAACAACCTGCCGCTATCCGTGACCTCTCCGTCTCAGCATCTCTGGTGGACCGTCGCTTGTGTGCGCTCAGCAACGCAGGAAGAAGAGGCAAACTCTGGGAGAGGGGACACTGCTCCACCGGCCAGCCCTTTCCCAATTTCCCGTTTTTCTTCTTCTCCCTCTCCCCCTCTCTCCGAAACTACGACTCCCGTTCCAGTTTCAAGGCTCGCCGTACTCGGTGCTCGTATTATGGCTTATAGTATTGGGCCTTGCCCTCTTGGTCCAATGCAGGTGAGAGCTTGGTAGAAGAAAGATGAAGAAGAAAGAAGAGTTGACGACATAGTCCGCATCTGGGGGTCGTCAGGCCGCAAAGAAAGCCAGCCAAATAACAAGGCTGCGATGGGTGGAGGTCGTCCCTGCCCCCCCTCCCTCAGCCTCGCTGGACCTTCCTGATCCAGACCAGCAAAAGAGAGAAAAGGAAAGGCACGGGACCGGGACGCAAGAACAGGAAAGAGCGATCACACTCTGCATCCGTCCACACCCCCCCTCACTCCTTCCCTCTCCATCGCCCCCGGCTTGCTCCTGCCCTTTCTCGCCGCTGGCCTCGTCTCCCACTATCTGCCTTCGGCTAATCAAATCCCCTTGCGTCCTCACATATCACGACTTTCAGTATTTCCATGGCTTCATCCTTTCTCCCCTCTCTTATTCTCTCACCCGACGAACCCCCCCCCCCTCCTACCCTCAGAAAGTCACATATTGGCGGCCTCCACAAGGCTGCGCAGCTCGCCACATCTGAGACGATGGGCGTCTGGTCTTTTGGTCTTTTGGTCTTTTGATTTTCTGGGCTGCCGGGTTGCTTGGCCGTTGGCCTGCTTTGCTGGCCGGAGCACAGCCCGTCCTGTTTGACAAATTTGCCCACGCAGCTGGCAGTGGGATTTCCTACTTGGGGATCTCGGTCGTGCGCCGGCAGCTCGGCCAGCCTTGACTAGGGAACGCGTGGGCGATCAACCCCCTTTCTTAGCATTTCTTTTTTCGTTGCCCTCCGCTGACACCAGTGATCAGCAAGCACCTCCACAGGCACGGCTAAAGTCCTCTCCGTCTCTGCCTCTCTCCAAAACAAGTATGCTCTCCCGGCGAATGAGCGGGGAGCCAGCAGCGCACGTCTCGGGAGTGGCTGGCAGCGTGACTGGGAGAGAAGAAGACGGTGATGAAAAGAGAAAGGAAGGGCGTGTGCGCGCATCTCGCTGCCTCTATTATCGTGTGGCCTCCATGCCTCCATGTTGTCCCAGGCCGGGCCAAGCTCGGAAAACCAAGTGGCCGCATGTGCGAGATGTTGGATGGCGGAACTGGTCGCCCAAGAGGACTTGGGGGGGGCCAACAAAGACGACAGAAAGGCTGGAGAGGGTGAGGCAGAGCGTCTTCGTACGCATTTGCCGCCAACAGAGCAGAGCTCGGCCCGCCCGTGGCGAGGCAAAAGACGAAGATGGACAAGACATGAACTGGCCCGCCACATCTGGCTGGCAGCGACGACGCAGCCTACAAGCCGGTTCTATTTTGGGGCCGGTCTCTGCCGGTCGTGGTGTTGACGAGTCCTCGGACAAGCCCAGCAGAGCACATGCGCACTGGCATCAACGCCACCGTCACCAGCGCAAGCCACCTCGCTCCGTCTTCCCCGGGCTAACCGACAGCAATATCGGGTCCGAACGGACAGCCAAACGAAATGCGACGGCTAAAATGCAACGGCCACACTGTTCCCACCATCTCCACCCTTCTCCTCGCCTCCCCCCCCCCTGTTCCGCCAGCATAGATTGCGTCTTGATTAACAGCTGCGCGTTGTGTCCGAGGCTGCCCCATTCCATATCTCGGCCCTCTCTTGGGTGGTTTGCGTTCTACGTCTGGTGGCTCACACGCGTCTTTTTCACGCCATTGTTCCATCCAGCAGCAGATCAGCTTTTCTCTCCCTCTCCCCCTTCCACCCACCATCGTCTACATCACTTAGCACAGCCCAATATCAAGCCGTCGGGACATGCATGACAGAATGCGAGAGAGGGGGCTCCGTGTTATTTATGGCTTGTGATGCATGGCTAGTACCGTTCACGCCCTGGAAGGCGGGCAAAGCACGCTCGCTAGCACATATGCCTCAACCAGCAGGGTCATCGAGTCCATAGTCGGCGGCATCTGTGTCACTTGATGCAAGGGGCGCTGAGCTCCGTCCCGGACAGACGGCTCCTTGTTCCTACTTGCAGCAGCACCATTGGAGCAAGCACGTCACATCCGGCAAATCAACAGAAGCAGCAGCTACACCTAGCATAGGCCAGGGTTGCAGGGCACAGGATAAACCAAAGCCAGTCTGGCATGGTTGAAGTGCCGGCATCGATCATCGGTTTCCGGACGACGTGCGCGGCGAACCGGCAGCTTGTCTCCGTCCTGTTCTCTTGCCACGCCCTCACCCGTTCCGCCGCCTTCGCCAATGGAACCCCACTGCGAGCTTAGCTTTTTTGCATTGAAACATTCTACCCTGGCATCACCGTGTGCCTCGTCCAGCCACGAACCGCATGTCTTCGGCCGGAGAGCCCTCTCCAGACGAAAGCCGGACCTCGCAATAAAAATGTAAGTAAATGAATCTGGGGGGGGCACCAGCAATGTCCAGGGTAAAGTGCTTCCATCCGAGGCTCATACCGCACAGAAGAGCCGCAGTGGACGATGGGCAGCATGGGACGCTTGGTGGCCACCGCCAGCCTCCTGGGTTATACACCTCTCTCTCCGTCTCACAGCCTTCTGTCTCAAACTGTTCGCGAGGACCAGCGACGGGGGTGGTAGATAGAACAGGAAAAAAGACGGGGGAAAACCCCCTCAAATCGACAGGTGCATTATGGCCAAACCTTACGCGAGCAGAATATACAAATAAGACGAGTGGCAGGAACAAATAACGCAAAGGAAGAAAAATACACATTCATGCTATGACCGCTTGTTTCAGGGACCGAGGACGGAAAGAGAAATCAGGAACTGGCAGTAAATAAAGTGGAAAAGAAAATAAGAAAGGGGGGGGAGCGAGAACAGGCTTCCTTGGCTGTGCTGAGAAGGCCATCCCCTCCCTTTTCTGTTTCCCGTGGTCGGACGCTCTTGTTTTGTTCTCTCTCACTCCCTATCTAACTTTCCGCGCCGTCTCGGTCTATGTCTTCCGAGATAGCCACAGCAAGTCAAAAAGGAAAAGAAGAGGGTGGGAACTAATAAAGTGATGCCCCCCCCCCCCCCCCGGGGGACAAGAATAAACTGGAGGAGGAGGAAAGACAGCTGACAAGAGAGTGGGGATGGAGAAGCAAGAAGGGAAAAAATAGAGCAAGAACCAGAACGAGACGGCGAGAGTCTTACGATAATCAAAAAGGGCCGACAAGGAACCAAGGATTGCCCCCTAGGGAGGGGGTGGGTGGAGGCAAAAAGCAGAAGAACATGGAAAATAAACGAAAAGAAGAGAAACAGAAAAGCTGGAGGGGAGGGGAGCTGAGTGGCTTGGTCCCGAGCACACCACCATCCTCTCTCCCCTCGCCATTTCGTCCTGTCATTCGGGCCATGGCTGAAAAGGGGGACGCGGTGTGTCCATTGTCTGTGTAAACAGATAAAGGAGGGGGGGTGGAGAGGCTTGCAAGACCAAAACAGGACGGGTTCAGAGAGCATCGTATTTGTTTCTCTTGTCGTATTTTCTTTTCGCTGGCACATGCTTTAAGGGCCATCCGTAGGCATCACTGACCCTGATTGTCGGTTCCCTTTGCCTGTTGGGGTGGGTGGGAGGTCGTCAACGCCAATGTTCAAGTGTCTAAATGTCTCAATGTCTGTTTTGTTTGTATTGTTTGTTTTCTTTCTTTTCTTTATTTTTTCCATTGCTGTTTTTTTCATCGACGGCAAACTACCAAGTAAAATAACGCCTCATCCTCCTCCCCAATGGATGAACAACCAAAAAAAACCACAGGAAACCTTTGGTGGGGAGAGATCGTGGCGGTAGATACATGACCACTAAGTTTTTAGACAACCGTAAAGAGGAGAGAGAGAGAAGGAAACAAAGAAACAGAGGCCTAAAGGGAAAAGACCTTGAGAAGAATGGGGTTTTTGTTTTATAGACACATAAGAGAACAAAAGGAGAAAACGCGTGGAAGAAGCAATGCAAAGCAAAGACGGAGAAACAAAGAGAGAAACGGAGAGATGATACAAGAGCCGTCCAGAAAACGGCCTCCCGCAGGGGCAAGCCGCATCACCTCTGCTTGAACAGCGCCGGGGCCGGCGGCATCGGGCCGGCATCGTTGCCGCTGTGGGTCTCCGTGTCGGTGTTCTCCAGCGGGAAGGGCGGCGGGCTGTGCGCGCCGAGGCCGCCGTCGTTGTTAAAGTACTTTGAGAACTCGTCCTTGTCCGCAAACGGCCGCGGGCCCAGCAGCCGCACGAGGTCGTCGCGCGTCAGCATCTCCTTGCGCAGCAGCTCCTCGGCCACCAGCCCGACATCCTTCTTGTGCGCCGTCAGCAGGTCGCGGCACTGCTTGTACGCCTCGTCCACGATGCGCCGCACCTCGGCGTCGATCATCTGCGCCGTCGCCTCCGCAAACGGCTTCTGGAACTGGTTCTGGTCGTCCTGCCGGAAGTGCAGCGGGCCCAGCTTCTCCGACATGCCCCACTCCGTCACCATCGTCGTCGCCATGCGCGTCACCTTTTTGAAGTCGTCGCTCGCGCCCGTCGTCACCGACTCAAAGTGCAGCTCCTCCGAGATGCGCCCGCCCAGCGTCATCGCCATGCGGTCCATCAGCTGCTTCTCGTTCATCAGGTACGCGTCGCCCACCGGCAGGTACTGCGCATACCCCAGCGCCCCCTGCCCGCGCGGGATGATCGACACCTTCAGCAGCGGGTCCGCGTACTGGAGGAACCAGCCGCAGATCGCGTGCCCCGCCTCGTGGTACGCCACCGTCTTCTTCTCCTGCGGGTTCAGCACCAGCGACTTGCGCTCCAGCCCGCCCACCACGCGCTCAATGGCCTGCTCAAAGTGCGTCATCTCCACCGTGTCGGCGTTTGCCCGTGCAGCTGCAAAGCAAAAAAAAAAGGGGGGGTTGTTAGTGGAAGGAGGAAACATGAAAGAAAGGGGGGAAGACAAAAACTCACCAACAAGCGCCGCTTCGTTGACGGCGTTGGCAATGTCCGCACCGGCAAAGCCCGGCGTCAGAGCCGCCAGGCGACCGACCAGATAGTCAATGTCCTCCTTGGTCACGATCTTGTGCAGGTACACGCGGAAGATGTCCTGCCGGCCCTTCATCGTCGGGCGGTCGATCATGATGTGGCGGTCGAAGCGCCCGGGCCGCATGAGCGCCTTGTCCAGGATCTCCGGCCGGTTCGTGCCCGCGAGCACAACCACCTGCTCCGTCGTGTTGAAGCCGTCCATCTCGGTGAGGATCTGGTTGAGCGTCGCCTCGCGCTCCTCGTTGCCGCCCGAGCTGAAGCGCCCGTCGCTGCGCGACCGTCCGATGGCGTCGATCTCGTCGATGAAGATGATGCACGGCGCGTTCTTGCGCGCCGTCGCAAACAGGTCGCGCACGCGCGACGCGCCCACGCCGACAAACATCTCCACAAACTCGGAGCCGCTGACGCTGAAGAAGGGCACGCCCGACTCGCCCGCCGTCGCCTTGGCCAGCAGCGTCTTGCCCGTGCCCGGCGGCCCGGCCAGGATGGCGCCGCGCGGGATCTTGGCGCCCAGGCGCTGGAAGCGCTCCGGCTGCTTCAGAAAGCTCACAAACTCCATGATTTCCAGCTTGGCCTCGTCCATGCCCGCGACGTCGGCAAACGTCACCTTCACCGCCGACTCGTGGTTGAACCGCTTGGCCTTGCTCTTGCCGTAGCCGAAGATGCCGCTCGAGCCGCCGACGCCGCCCGCGCCGCGCCGCGTCACCCAGTACATCAGGCCGATCAGCAGGATCGTCGGCCCAAAGCCGACGAGCAGGCTGCTCAGCATGCCCTCCGACGCATAGCTCACGGGAATGCGGTCCGACGGCGGGATCTGCAGCTCGTCCTGCGCCTCCTCGAGACGGCGCTCAAAGGCGTCCACCGAGCCGATCGAGAAGTAGTACTGCTGCCACGGGCTGGCCGCCGCCGAGTCCGGGTATGCCGATTGCGTCGCCTCGCGGTTTAGCTCCACGACCACGCGCTTGCCCGTCACCACGAGCTTGTCCACGAGGCCCTTGTCCAAAAAGTTCCGCCGCAGCTCCTGCCACGTGATCTCCGAGCTCTGGCCGCCGGGGAAGAGCATCGAGTAGATGGGGTAGAAGATGGCGGCGCCAAGCGCCCATGCGAGCCAGTCGTTGCCCTCGAACATGTTCTTTGGCTTCTTGTTGTTCGGGTCGCCCTCGGACTTGCCCTCGCCCTCCGGGCCGCCCTCGTTGCCCGACGCCGCCTTTTTGTTCCCCTGCGACGCGCCTGGCGCGTTCGGGTCGGATGGCCGGGGCTCCTTCGAGTTGAACATGCCGTTGTCGTTGTTGCTGGCACTGTTGTGGCCGCCTTCCGTTTTGGAGGCATCGCGCTGTTCCGCATCTGTAATCCGCTTGGCCATGCTGAACGCAACCTTGACCATCTTCATGCCGTCGGCAATACTGAGGGGGCCGTTCTTCGACTTGTTGATGAGCTCGCGCAGCTCAAGGGGCGCGCCGTAGTGACGTATCGAGTCGACCGCGTCGGTGACCGCCTTGCGCTGCGATGCCGGCATGATCGCAAGGACACGGGTGAACGCCTCAAGCTCCTCTTCGCTTAAGCGCACCCAACCCGGGGGAAGGGGCGCCTGCTCTGAGCCGGAGGGCTCGGCGGCCCCCTGCGGTTGGTCCTGCGGCGTCTGCTCGCTGCTCAGCTTCCCACCGTCCTCGGGCCGCGGCGCCTGCTCCGCCTGCTTCTCCTGGTCCTTGCCGGCAGCCTCGCTGCTGTTCCCGGCAACCGGCTCTTCGTCCTTGCCGTCGCTGCTCCTCCGCTTCCGCTTGGGAGGCGGGGTCGGCTCGGAAGAGTAGAAGCGCAGCGACTGCAGCGAAGACTGCGCCACCGGGCTCGGCATGAGCGTTCTTAATGGGGCCTGTGACAGCGGCGACGAGAGGGGTGTGCTTCGGCGCTTGGGCATCGCGGCGGTGGAGGAGAGCCGGCCGAACGGCGGGGACGATGGCGGCGGCGCGGACGAATACAGCCGGCAGAGGGCCTGTCGCCTGCACGGCACAGCTGCCGACCGCCGTGCCAGGGCCATGCGGGTTGTCGCGACCGGCGAGGCAGACGGGGAGGGCCGCAACCGGAGCAGCGTCGTCGTCGTCATCGCGGGGTTGCCTAGAGGGCGGGAGGAAGACGGAAGACGACGGATGGCGCGGAGCCGGGGAGGGTGAAAGAAAAGAAGCGAAGAAAAAGGCCGCCTCGGTTCCCGCTCATGAACGGTGGCACGGGAAAGCTGTTTGGTCACGGTTCGAGGGGAGGAGAGGTGGTGGGGGGGGGCCGTGGTCGTCGTCGCCGAGGTGAAGCCAAGCGGAACGATCTCGTGATTTGCCGGGGGCGAAAACGAGCTCTTTCTTGCTCTGGTGTGCTCCGCCGACCGCTCAATTGGGATCCCTGGCAGCTCGTCGGTCTCTCGTCGGTCTCTCGTCGGGCCCGTCCGTCGTCGCGGTGGCCGGGTTTTCTTGTCTGTCGGTCGCTGGCCCGCTGTCGTCGTTGGTCGTGGGCTGACGGTGGATGGCGGCTGTTGCTGCTTCTGGTGGCTTCGACTCTGCTGGGGGAAAAATTCCAATCTTAGCAATTGGGTGGCCCGCCACCTTCTCCACAAAAGCACGCGTGCTGACTCATATGTCATGTGCACCGTCACGTGCGCTCGTTCTCTGATCTCTGAAATGGCCGTCTCCACAAAACGCGCTTTGGGGGAACGCGTCTGCCCGCGTTAAGCTGTTTTGGTGATGTTGGACTGCGGCCTCGTCTGCTCAAGCGCAGCACTGGGACTGGGAGCGCGCAGACACAGCCGCAACGACCTCTGCATCGCGACTCCTGCGCACGATACTGGGGCCCACGAACGCTGCCTGCCCATATCCAGCGGCAATTGAAGCCGCCCGCCACCATGGAGTCCAACGAAGCGGCCGCCGACGTCGTCCACCCCGAAGTTCGAGCGCACATCACCAGCCTCGTGTCGGCGGTAAGTTCTGCAGCCCTGGCTGGTGCGGTGGGATGATGGGGCCGGTGAAGAGGGTGTCTTGGGTCTTTGCTGACTGGTGGTGCCCCGGACTGCAGCTCGGTGGTGTCGATGAGGATGGCCAGTACCAGCTGGGCGACGACGCGCTCGACGTCCTCCGCGACATCAAGAAATGGATCCGCTTCTACGACCAGAAGCTCAACCGCATGGACGTGGCGCGATGCCTCGCCGAGACGAACCTGGTCGTCGGCGACCTGCTCGCCATCCTGGCCACCTGGCACGAAAACGCCCCGCTGCAGCGGTTCAAGGCTCGTCTTGCGCTCGCCTGCTACGAGATCATGACGCCGCTGACGTGGCCGCTCGACAAGGACCCCGAGACCACCACCGTCAACCACCACCGCCACCTGCCCGTGCTGCAGCTCGCCCAGGTTGCCTACAAGCGTGCCGCCATCAACTTTGACGGCGCCCAGATCCTGCACACGGCTGTCCGCGTGGCCCTGCCGTCCATGGCGGTGCCGCTGGCCGACCGCACGCTGCGCGACCAGGGCATCATCAAGCTCGTGCTGTTCTTTCTGCGCAACGTCGTCATCATCGAGCCCCCGCCCGGTGTCAAGTACGACGGCGACGAGTCGCAGATCTCGCGCTCGGCCACCATCGACGCCTTCTCCTTCCAGGACATCCTCCTCGTCCTGCTGACCATGGCCTCCAACATGGGCGACGACTTCCGCACCGAGGACTCGGTCGTCATGGAGATCATCTTCCACCTTGTCAAGCGCGTGGACACGGCCAAGCTGTTCATGGACGAGACCCAGCTGAACCGCGCCCACGCCTCCGAGCTGGCCGACATGATGAAGAAGGAGGCCGCCATGATCCAGGCCTTTGGCCAGAACGGGCCCACACGCCACAGCCGCTTCGGCACCATGGTCTGGGTGGACCGTGGCGATGGCAAGATGTCGGCGCTCTCGGGCCAGGACGCGCTGGTCAGCGCCGCCGCGCGCGAGCAGAAGATGGACAGCAGCAAAAAGTTCCGCCCCCCACGCCGGCCGCGACGCCGCGACGAGAAGCAGGACTTGATCGGCCTGGGCGCCCAGGTGGCGCTGAACGCGCGCGCCAACGGCCAGCTGCGCAAGTTCGTCGAAGAGTTCCTCGACTCGGGCTTCAACCCCCTGTTCCAGCACGTGCGGCGGTCGATCGACCGTGAGGCGCCCCATGTGCTGCACCACCACCGCGCCCAGTTCTTCTACCTCGTGGCCTGGTTCCTCGAGGCCGAGCGCGTGCGCCAGCGGGCCCGCCGCAGCCAGAAGAACGGCCCAGGCAGCCAGCCGTCCGGCGACGACGTCAGCAGCTTCAACCTCGTCGCCGGCGTCCTGAACCAGGAAATGTTCATTTTCCTGGGGCGGGCCCTGGACCGGTCATACAACGACAAGGACTGGCAGGAGCTCACCGTGGTCATGCGGTGCTTCACGCAGATCCTGCTGACGGTGCAGGACATGTCCGAGTCCAAGAACGAGGAGGACGAGGAGATTGCCGAGAACATCCTCAGCCGGCTGTTCTACGAGGAGACCACGCACGACGCGATTGCCAACATCGTCAAAGGCTTCAAGGACCAAGGCTACGAATACCTCGATGCCTGCACAGAGCTCGCACACACCTACATGCGCATCTTGGAGGCCTACTCAAAGCAGAATCTCGACCTGCAGGTCCGCTCCCGGCGACGAACGCGCAAGAAGAAAAAGGCTGCCAAGACCGCCGCGTTGGCCGCCGCCGCAACGGCAAACGGGGACGGCGAGGGCCTCATCCCCGACGGCGCCCAGGACGATGATGACGACGAGTCAGTCAACGACGAGGAGCTGGCACAAAAGACCAGCACGGAACGCAAGTTCGACTTCAAGCAGTTTGCAAAACGGTTCATCGTGCAAGGCGTCGTGGACACGTTTGTCAAGTTCACCGCCAACTACCACGACCTGACAGACGCGCAGCTGAAGCGGTCGCACCGGTACTTTTACCGTGTGGCGTTCAAGCAGGAGATGAGCGTCATGCTGTTCCGCGTCGACATCATCCGGCTGCTGTTCAACATGACCAAGGGGCCCGAGCCGCTCGACAAGCACAGCGCCATGTACAAGGACTGGGAGGAGCTCGCCAAGCAGATCATCCGCAAGTGCACCAAGAAGATTGAGGAGCGCCCCGTCCTGATCATCGAGATGCTCTTCTCCAAGACGGCGAGCACAGCCCACTTCCTCGAGTACGGGTACGAGAAGCAGACCGTGTCGACAACGAATCCGCGGCCCGGCGCCGAGCTCGAGTTCCGGCACATCCTGGAGCGAGACCGCCAGGTTGCCGTTCTGGTCGGCGTCCTGCTTGACAAGAACCAGCACGAGCTCCTCCACTGGGTCAAGAAGCAGATCGGGATGGCGGGAGCCGAGAGACGGGCGTGGAAGGTGGCAGAAACCGCAATGGTGGCATCTTCTGCTGCTGCTGCTGCTGCTGCTGCTGCTGCGGCTGCTCAGATATCTTCAGGTGCTCCTGTCGATGCTTTCACAGAGCACGGCAGCCCAAGCCCAGCCTCTGTTGCACCAGACGAGCCGTCCGCAGCCGCGGCTTCGATTGGTGAAGCTCCCATAATCAGTAAGTTCCACCCCTTTTGACAGTTTTGTGACGAGGGGGGGGGTGCCTTTCTAACGCCGACCAGCTGTTCGACCCGATGACGAGGCGTGTAAAAAGGCCATGTTCAAGAACTCGCATTTGCGCCTTTTGCTAAAGCTCGTGGGCTTTGAAAGACTGGCGTCATCCTCTGCTGACGAGACGCCGGACTCGACGTGGATTGTGCCGTCATCTGTTACGGCAGACGATCTCGAAGAGTCGCTCGAGTTTATCAACCGGGCCGAGTTTGACCCGCCGACCTTTGACAATGACCAGTCTGCTGAGGACCAGCTGCGCCGGAAAACGGCAGCCCGCAAGAAGGCGGCCTACGACGACGACGGCGACGGCGGTGGCGACGGCGACGATGAAATGCTGTTCCCTGCTGGCGGGCCAACTGTGCGGAAGGTTATTGACGACGAGCTGGGGGGTGGGCGGCGCAAGACGGTCCGCAGGCGGCAGAGAAAGAACAATGACGACGACGGAGATGACGACGGCGGCGCAGGCGGTCCCACGGAAGAAGAGCTCGACGAGCGGGCCAGGCTGCGCCAGCTGAAGGAGCTCGAGAAGGCGCGGCGCATCAAGAGTGATGTGTACGTGCATGCGAGCGACGACGAGACAGACGATGAAAAGGACCGCGAGTTCTTTGAGCGCGAGGAGGCGACACGGCGCCGCATCAACAACGCCGTTGCCGACGGCCTCCGCTCCATTCTGGCCGGAGGTGCTGGCGCGGCAGGCGGCGGCGGCGGCGACAGCAACGCCGCCACCACAGCTGCAAAGAAGTCCAAGACGAAGCGAAAGTCGGCCGTATTGTCCGACGACAGCGACCAAGACAGTGATGGCGACCATCCGCAGGCCGACGCAGCAGCGCAGGCGCCGGCACTGCGGCGCAGCCGGAAACGGAGAAAGTCGAGCGAAGAACCCACGAGCAGCGATGCAAATGACAGCAGCGACGGCGACGACGAGGCCGGCGATGCGGTGGAGGGCACGCTGACGGCGACGACGAGGGACAAGAGCAGCAATCGGCGGCGGCAGCATGTTGGATTTGTCGACAGCAGCGACGACGAAGACGAAGACGAGGAGGACAAGGAAGAGGAGGGGGGGAGGGAGGAGGCCCATGCCGCCGATGCGATGGACACGGACGACACGCCGCTGTCGCCCAGTCCTGTCGCCAAGGCAGCCCCGTCTGGTCCTGGCGACCGGCCCTTGACCGTCCTTACCGAGAAGACCGGCGGCCAGATCCAGCTCAATGGGGGCATCAACAGTAAGCAAGGCACCTACGGCGACGGCGACGGTGATGGCGATGACGATGACGATGTGTTACCGGCGGCGGGCAAGAGACGCCCACGGGCCAAAGCCGGGTTTGTCCTTGATAGCGACGACGAGTAATAACGGATGATGTTCTTTTTATTTCAGCTGCTGTGTTTATGGGGGGGGTTGACTCTTTTTTGTAACAATTTGGTCTTCTTGTATGAGCGCAGCAAAAGCCTAACGACTGTTTTATTTTTGTCTGTTTCCTTTCTTCTCGCACAAGGCACGTCTAGGGATAGAAAACGGGCCATGTTGTGTACACAGGCTCTGCAGAGTCGTAGATAAGTCGTGTTGATGCATCCAGACCACAAAACGAGACGAAGACGAGCATTGGCAAAACGACTTGCCGACTTTGAATTTTTTGTCTACCAAGCTTTCCGGCCGCAAAGGCGACCCATCCTTTATCTCTTTTGTGTCTAGAATGTGGGTGTCTCTGATCCTGGCCTCCGATGCGCGAGCGTCGCCTCTGCCGCCGCGGGCTGATTCTTTAAACGTGCACAGTTGGGCATCTATGAATACGGTCAACGCCGATCTGAACTGGTCCGTCTCACTGTCTCACTGCACTGCACGGCTCCCGCTGCCGCTGCCGGCGCCAACGCCGAGGCCGCTGCCACTGCCGCTGCCGCTGCCGCTGCCGCTCTGCTGGCCGCGCCGGTTGTGGATGCCCGCCCGCGACGCCGGCGGTTGCTGCTGCTGCTGCTGCTGCTGCCGCTGTATCTCGCGGACGGCAGCTGGCTCGCCGCTGCCGCCTCCGCCGCCCCCCTGGCCCAGCTCAGCGAGGTCCTCGCGGCTGCGCACCCGCAGGTTGATGGCGGACGGGTCCTCGCTCGGCACGACGGTGTCGTCGCCGCTCGGGTCGAGAAGGACGCCTCTGCCGCCGCCACCACGGCGGCCGCCGCCACCACGGTCCGTGCGCTCCTCCGCGTTGTTGTCGAAGCTGCCGCCGACGCTCTCCATGGTAAAGGGGCTGGCCGTGGGCGCGTCGAGCACGGCGAGGGCGGCGGCGGAAAAGACGCGCGGCAGCAGCCAGGCGCGCACGGGGATGAGCAGCAGGATGAAGACGGGGAAGCCGACGGCGGCGATGGTCTGGGTGATGGCAAAGGTGGCGCCGAAGCCGACGAGCTCGACGGCGACAAAGGCCCAGACGGTGCGGCGGGCGCTCCAGCGGGCGCTCCAGGGGCTGCTGCCGCTGCCAGCAGCACCGGCACCACCCTGCTGGTCCAGCTGGTCCAGCTGCTTGAGCGGGTGGCTGCGCGGCGTGAGGGAGGGGTCGCGCAGCAGGAAGAGCAGCTTGGCCGTGATGCCGTTGCCCTCGAGGGCCTGGACGCCCATGACGAAGAAGAGGCCGGCGAGGACGGCCTGGGGGATGAGGTGCAGGACGACCAGCAGGGGCCCCGTCATGGTGCCGAGGGTCAGCAGGCCCTGGGCGAGGTTGGAGACGCGCTGCTCGACGACGCGGGTGACGCGGGCGCGGACGGCGGTGCGCGGGTGGCCCTTGTACTCGCCGCCATCGTCGTCGTTGTTGTTGTTGTTGTTGGTGGCGTTGTCGACCCTGGCGTTGTCGCCGTCGTCGTTGGCGTCGTCGTCTCTGACGAGCTCGGTGACGCACAGCGACTCCGTGTGGAAGGGCGCTTGGGGGATCAGGCCGTTGGGGAAGGGCAGGCCCAGCAAGCCGGCGACGCCGGTGGTGAGGCCGAGCAGGAAGATGTCCCAGTGGAAGCCGGCGGGTTTGCGCAGAGGGAATTCAGTACCTTGAGCAATGAGAGAGGAAACTGGGGGGGGGTGTCAGACAAAGAGATGAAAAGAGGGGGAGAAGAACGCCGGGAGGGGGAGGAGGGTTCAGTTCAGCTCACCATTGTGGTCAAAGTAGAAGAGAATGGTCAGCAGCACGGCAAAGGGGATGGCGAGGAAGACGTCGGCGACGCTGATGTGCCAAAAGCGCACGAGCCAGCCGCGGCCGGCGGCGGTGGGCGCAAAGGCGATGCCGGTGGGCAGGACGTCGAGGGCGACGGCGCGCATGCGGCCGATGTGGACGAAGCCGGCGAAGAAGACGACGGTCAGGGGCGTGCCGTAGTCCTTGAGGAAGACGCGCACGGCGTGGGTGAAGAGGCTGCCGCGGCCGAGCGCGCCGCAGAGGTAGGCGACGACAAAGACGGCGAGGCCGACGAAGATGGACAGGTAAAAGGGCTCGGCGTCGCCGAGGCGCGACAGCACCTGGATGCCCTTTTGCAGGTAGATGAAGGCGACGTAGAAGCCAAAGATGTCGCAGGGGAAGCGCGTGACGTAGCGCAGGCCGTTGCAGGCGTTGGTGGCGGCGAGCAGCCAGTGGAAGACGAGCGACCAGAGGCCGACCCAGCACATGAAGGCGAGGTAGTCGGTGCCGCGCGGCGCCACAATGTCGTAGACGGTGTAGTTGAAGACGGTGATGGGGCCGGTGACGCCGACGATGACGAGGGGCTGGCACGCGAGCACGGAGAAGACGACGGCGCCGAGCACCGAGGCCAGCAGCACCTCGTTGACGCCGTACTGCATGTGCGTCTTGGTGAACATGTCGAGCGAGAAGGCGAGAGCCGGAAGGATGCTGTGGGTGAGGGGGGGGGGGGGATGTCAGTCACAGAACTGGAGAAAATAAACGAAGAAGAAAGCACCCTTCTGGGGGGGGGGGGGGGGGGGGGGGGGGGGGGGGGGGGGGGGGGGGGCGGGCTCTCACCGCCCGGGGGCACCCACCCCCCCCCCCCCCCCCCCTTCGCCCCCCCCCCCCCCCCCCCCCCCCAACACCCTCAACTCACTTGGCAAAGTACATGTACACGGTGGCCGGCACGACGCGGTAGTCCCAGGCGTCGCGCCAGTCGCTCAGGTAGTACGGTGCGCGGCGGCGGACGTCATTGGCCATGCCGCGGAAGAGGTGGACCGTCCACCAGGCCGGCCGGCGGCCCGCGTGCAGCGGCGGTGGCGACAGCGACGGTGACGGCATGTCGGCTGTTGTCGGGCGCCGCCCCGGAGCACGCCGCACGGGGCGGTGGAACGAGGCTGCAACCCGGCCGCGCCAGCTTCTGCCGCTGTCGTCGGGGCCGCGGACCGGCCCGGTGGCCCCACTTCCTAGGACGCCGGCGCCGGTGCCGGAGGCCGGGCCGCTGCTGGCTCGGCGAGCGCCCGGGTGCAGCGCGGTGGGAAGCGAGAGGGCGTCGGCGGAGGCCGTGTGCGCCGCCATGGGACGGGGGGAAAGGGGTGGAAGGTCTAGCGCGAAAGGAGAGGCGAGGGGGTAACAACAGGAACAAAGCAGCAAAAGAGAAGAAGACGAAGCGGACGGCAAAGAGAGAGGTTTGCCGTCCTCGCCGGCGGGTGTTAGCGTCGCCTGTATACGGGTGCTGCGTCCATCGAAACGAACAGGCAGCACACAATTGCTTCTCTCTTTTTTTCACTCTTTTCGGCAAGGGATTGGGCGCGTGCAGGGACGGTGACAGCGCGATGGCGACGGCGAAACCGGATCCCCAAAAATCAGGCGGGCGTGGACGAGAAGCTCGAGGCTTATTTGTGGGTCCACGCATCTGGAGACGAAAGAACAAAAAAAATATGTCCGTTTGTTCTCTATAGTTTCTAGCCTCGCTTCCCCCCCCCCCCCGTGGTTCCAACAAAGATCATTAACGCCTCTGTACACTTTTTTGTATCTTTGTAATCATCAAGTCTGCGCTCATGCCACGTTGAAACAGGCGGAATCAAGAAGAGGCGAAAGGGTCAGACGCAGGAAAAGACCCCGTCCCCTCGTCCCTCTCGTTTCTCCTTCTTCTTTCTCCTCTATGTCGCCCTCGTCGCCCTCGTTGCCCCTCTCCCCCTAGTAGTCGTAGAAGCCCTTGCCCGCCTTCTTGCCCAGCCACCCGGCGTCGACCATCTTGGCCAGCAGCACGCTCGGCCGGTACTTGGAGTCGCCCGTCTCGCGGTGCAGCACCTGCATGATGGCGAGGCACGTGTCGAGGCCGATGAAGTCGGCCAGCACCAGCGGGCCCATGGGCACGTTGGTGCCGTTCTTCATGATGGCGTCGATGCTCTCGCGGTCGCCCACGCCGGTCTCGAGACAGATGATGGCCTCGTTGATGTAGGGCATGAGGATGCGGTTGGCCAGGAAGCCGGGCGTGTCGGCCGACGTCGACGGCACCTTGCCCATGGCGCGGCAAAAGGCCACGGCCGTCTCCAGCGTCGCCGCGCTCGTCTGCAGGCCGCTGATGATCTCGACGCCCTTTTGCACGGGCACGGGGTTCATAAAGTGCGTCGCCACGACGCGCGACGCGATGCTCTGGGCGGCCGCCGACGACAGCGGCTGGCCCGCGGCGCCCGCCGCCGCCGCCGCGATCTTGGTGATGGAGATGGAGCTCGTGTTGGTCGCGAGGATGGCGTGGGCGGGGGCCACGGCGGCGAGCTGCTTGAACAGGTCGAACTTGAGGTCCGGGATCTCGGGCACCGCCTCAATGACAAGGTCCACGTCGCCCAGCGCGTCGACCGACGTCGCCGGCGTCAGGCGGGCGCGCGCCGCGTCGGCGTCCGCCTGCGAGATGCGCGCCTTGCCGACGTCCTTGGCGAGCAGCTTGTCGGCGAACGCAAGGCCCTTGTCGAGGGAGGCCTGCGACGCGTCCACGAGCGTCACGGGGACGCCCGCCTTTTGCGCGACCACGAGTGCAATACCAAGGCCCTGTTAAAAAGGGGGGGGGGGAGTCAGTAAGCACACGGTAACACGGTAGGACGCCTTCATACTCGGGGCGGGGGGGGACATACCATCTGACCGGCACCGATGACGCCGACGCGCTTGATCTCGGCTGCCGCCGGCCGCACGGACGTCGTGCTGAAGCAGCGCGCCGCGCGGCTCTGCCGGGCCGCACACCGGGCGAGCGAGGAAAGCATCTGCATTGTGGGAAGAAGAGGAGGGGGGGGTCGGTATCCGCGTGCGCAAGGAGCAGGAGAAGCTGACCGGAGAAAGGCGTAACGCAAGGGGAAGAAGAAAAGAAGAAAAGAATAAAAGGATGGGAAAGAAAAGAAAAGATCTCAGCTTGACAACGGACGAGGACCGGCCGGCTCGAGGAACGAGGAACGAGGAACGAGGCGACGGGATTGGAGCCGCAGCCGCAATTCGCTTACCCTCGGCCTGGACGGCTTCTCCCCACATTGGGGGGGGAAGGATTGCGTCGAGGGCCCTGACTCGGAAGCTACCCCAGCACGAGCACTAGCGAGAAAAACACGTGAAAACGGCGGGGGGCTATTGAGACGAAGAAGCCTGGGGTCAACTGTGAATGGATTCCCCAACTATATTGTTGATATGCACACAAAAACAAAAGAAACAGAAGAAAGGGGATCGACAATGTAAAATGTAAATATATAAAAAACACAAGAGGTATAAACATAAAAGCAGTAGGTAGACCAGGATGATAAACCAAAAAAAGAGCACAGAATACAGAAACCCAAAATCCCATCTCGCTGTCCCGACTCCGAAACCCCCTTCGAGCAGAACGCAGCCCTCCCCGCCCCCAAAAAGAGATAAGCCAAGATACACAGCAAAATGAGAAGAGAACAAGAAAACTCCAAAAAATTTGATCATGGGGGTGTGAAGGGGGACAAGGGGGGGGGGGGGGGGGAGGGGGGGGCGGTGGTTGGCCGCTGAGTCCAAAAAGAAAAACGTCGTTATTAACCCAGGACTTGGGAAATGGAAGGGTTACCCCCTCCTTTTTGCCGCATGCACACGCCTGGTACAGCTCGCAGCACAAGAACAAGAGACAAGGACCGCCCCCGCCGCTCAGGATGGCATCAGGTCAAAGTTGCCATTCTCCACGGACGGGTACGCGCCGCCGCTCATCTCCGCCCAGTCCCAGTCGAGCGTCATCGGGAGACTGAACAGATCGATCGGCAGGAACGGCTGGTTGGGCATGCCGTCCGGCAGCGGCGGCGGCGACTGCAGGTCGCCCAGCCCGCCTACGCCGCCGTTCGGTGGCGGCGGCGGCATGCTGTCGGGCATGATGGACCCGAAGCCGGTGAGATCGGCAAACGAGTTGAAATCCAGCTCCCCGCCGGCCGTGTGGCCCGCGGCCCCCATCGCCGGTGCCGTTGTCATTGCCGTCGTCGCCGCCGCTGCCGCTGCATTCAAGGCTGCGGGGTGCAGCCCGTTCGCATAGTCCGACGGCGGCCAGCCACAGGGCGGCACGCCCGGCGACGGCGTTTCCCCAGCCATGTTCATGGGGCTGTTGTTGAACATACCCGTGGCAAGGGCATGGCCGCCGTTGACGCCGTCTATATGGCCATGGCTGCTGCCGATGCTATTGATGTTGACGTTGTTGTTGGTGTTGGTGTTGTTGCTGCTGCTGCTGCCGCTGTTGTTGTTGTTGTGGTGGTGCTGGTGGTGGCTGTGGTTCCTCTTCTGGCTGGGGTTCTTGTGGCTGTTGACAATCTCCGCGGCGGTTGCCGCCGCTGCCGCCGCTTCGGCGGGCGTGGCACTCGGCGTGTTGTGGTACGCCGTCGTCGCTGTGCTGCACGACGACGTGGGCCGCGGGGTTTGCGTCGATGCCGGGCCCAGGGATTGTGCCCGCGATGATGGCCGGGACGACGCGGCTGCCTGGGCCTGCGACTTCGACTTGGCCGCACCCCCGTTCGCCGTCAATGCCGACGACGATGTCTGGGGTGCCGGCTTCGCCGTCGTGACCTCGTGTGCCTCCTGGTTCTTCCGCTTGCGCCGGTTGGCATGCTCCTTCTCGGCCTTGTCGATCACCACCTTGGCAATCCGTTCAAACTCGCTGCAGACGCCCAGCATGCGGTGGACGCCACCGCTCTCGGCTTCCTGGCCCAGCATAGACAGGAACGTAACCACGAGGTTCATCAGCCGCGTGTCCGACCGCGCCCGCGGATCGAGCGGGTTCTGCAATGTGTTGCCGAAGAGCGTCACCAGCGCTGATACGGGGAAATACAAGATCAACCTGACGACAGTTAGATCAGGGTAAACGAGAAAAGGTGGAATCGCAAACGGGGGGGGGAACCTACCAAACACAAGAAAAGTCACCCTGTGGGATGTACTTGAGCATCGAAATCGTCGCTCGGGCCGACGACACGCACAGGGTGGCCGACGAGTAGACGCGCGGGTTCAGCGGCTTGGCGTTGAGGCCCTGGATGGCGTAGTTGGACAGGCGGCTGGTCCAGTAGCCGTGGTGCACGCACATGCGGTGGATCGTGGTCAGGCAGTTGTAGTAGGTAAAGTGCAGCATGACAATGTGGAGGATCAGGGGCGTGTGCGAGGCCCGGATCTCGTGCTCCGGGCGGAAGTCGATGGGGATGCTGTCCTTCCAGTCCTCCAGCTCCTGGTCCAGCTCGCCGATGGTGTTGAGCATCTCGCCAATCCTCTGCTTCGTCGCCTTGGTGGAGTACAGGCACTTGTAGACTTTGCTCTCGATAATCGCAAACTCACACATGACCCGGAACAGGTTCATCTTGCCCTTGCCGTCTGCCAGCGGGATGTTGCCAATGTTGTCCGCCGGGTCGGCGTCGGGGAGCTCGACGTTCATGTCGTCGTCGTCCTGTGCGGGCGGGCGGCCCGAGCGCAGGCAGAGGTCCTTGTCCAGCATGTAGGCAATCCAGAAGACGCGCTTGCGCTGCTCGATCTCGATGGGGTTGAGGTTGAAGCCCGTTCCCTTCTTGTGCAGCCCGATGCTGTGCGACAGGCGGATGGCAGCGGCGATGAGCAGGAACGTCGGCTGCGGGTTCGGCGTGCCCTGCATGAAGAGGGCCATGCCCAGCAGAGCCTGCACACTCAGCAGATCGGTGTTGCGCATCGTCAGCTCAGAGAAGACGGCGAGCGCGTTCTTCAGGTACGCCCAGGCCTTTTCGTCCTCCTCCTGGGGCACCAGGTTGCTCATGACCCGCAGGCGGTGGGCGACGGCGAGTGCCACGTTCAGGCTGGCCCACCAGCCGGAGCCTTGGTAGGGGTCTTTGGAGTACTGGCGTTCGACGAGGTGCATAAAGGTAGGCTGGTGGAAGAGCGGGAACATGCAGTTGAAGTTCTCGAAGAAGTCCTTGAGCAGGGAGAACGCCTCCGCCTTCGGCGGCAGGGGGCGGAAGATGGGGCGGCTGAACAGGTCGGCGAAGATCTCGGGCTTCCAGTTGGTCCATTTGTTGTCGTCAATGGAGACGTGGGAGATCATCTGCTGGAACGAGTTGTCGCCCGTCCTCTCGTTGACCCACTGCATGCCCTTGGGGGAAAAGATGGAGAAGCCGGAGGAGGAGCCTGGGGCAGGGGGTAGTAGTTGTTAGCAAGGGGGTGCACGGCGGGACGGGGAATGCGGCTCCGAGCAAGTTTCCCGACGTACCAATGTACCGAGTCTCGCCGTAGTTGTTAGTGATGAGCGAGCACATCATGTCGGACAGTGCCTCGACCTCTTCCTCCTTCTTTCCTCCGTTCTTCTTGTCAGAAGACGACGACGGCTTCTTGGCAGCAGCCGCGCCATCGCCGCTGCTGATGCCGCCGCTGACGCCGCCGACGCCGCTACCGCCAACACCGCCGCTGCCGCTGCTTGAGGACTCGGGGGCACCGGTGCCGATGGCGGCGCCTGCTGGCTCGCGGTCTCTGCCAGACGGTTCGGGGGAGGTAATGGAGCTGCGCGGTGTCGAGGCTTCGTTGTCCGAGGTGGTCTGCGACGGCGACGAGGGGTTGGAGGCAGCCTGCGAGGCCTGGCGCGACCCGCGGTGCTTCTCAGCAAGCCGCTTCTCGAGGGTTGCGAGATCGGTGGCGCCGTCGTCCTCGTCCAGGAGACCGGACAGGCGCAGCAGGCTCTCCATGCGGGCGAGACGGTTCTCAAGGCCTTCGATATACTTGGCACTAGGTTTGCGGGGTGGGAGAAAGCGCAGTCATGTCAGTTGTGCGCCCAGCTGCGGCAGGAGAGTGGCGGCGGCGGCGGCGTGGGCTGCGGACGGTTACTCACCCCTTTGGCGGGCTGCGCTTCTTCTCCACCTGCGTGAAGACGCAGGTGGTCTTGTAGTTGACGCAGTGGGTGCAGGACGGCATCTTGCCGTCACACTTGATCTTCTTCTTGCGGCACATATCGCAGGCCTGGGAACGGTCAGCCGTGCTGTTCGAAGTACACAAAGAGCCTTCCCCTCTGCACCCCCTTTTCCTTTCCCTCCTCCTCCTCCTCCTCCTCCTCCTCCTCCTCCTCCTCCTCCTCCTTCTCCTCTACCCATGTCTACTCACGCGGGCAATGCGCCTTCGCTTGGCCTCGTTGGCCTCGTCCATGTAGGCGTTTGGGTCGCTGCCGAACATGTGGGCGGCAGCCATGTCGGCGGGCATGTGGATGGGCGGCAGGCGGTCAAAGGTGTTGCCGAACAGCTGGGGCGTGCGGTTGAGCAGCGGCGGGGCTGTGATCGGCGGCAGCGGGAAGCCCTGCTCGGGGCTGCCCATGGGACGCGTGCGGTCCATGTCGGGGAGGCCAGAGAGGCCGGGGAGGCCGGACTACGTCACGAACCGTCAAGCCGGTCGACCGCGAGCGGGGGCGGGAGGAGCGCGGCACGCAACGTTCAACGTTCAGCGTTCAACGTTTGGTGCAATGCGATTGGGGGGGGCCGGTCGCGATGGTGAGGAGGGAAATCGCGGGAGAAGAGAGAGCGAGAGACGACGAGTGAGGCGCGAGAAAGAAAAGCCAAAAAAATTGAATCAGACAGTGATGAGGGATAGAGACAGAGAGAGAGGGGGGGCTGGCGGGAGGTAGCGTGAGAGAGTTTGTGTATGTGTGCGAGTACGAGGGCGATGGTGCGTGAGCGAAGATCGTGAAGCATCTCGGGGCTTTTCAGTCGGAACGGGAGGGCACCACCGCCAGAAAGGGACAACAGCAGGCGCGCAGGCGCACAGTGCAGCGGGCGCTTTCTGTTCGAGTTTTGGATTTGGTTACAGTTTCCCGCCCAAGTTCTCGGAGGGTTGTAGTGGGTCCCTCGTTCGTTCCCCCCCCTTTCCGCCGCTCTTTCCCTGTGTCGAGGTGTACGGAGTACTTAATGCATACGGAGTATTATGCCGGAGTCTATTAAACTCCGGTTTACAATGGCAGCGAAGCACGCAAGCGTCACATGGCCGTGTGGGCACGTCTGCTCCTCGTTGTGTTTCCTCTGATTTCTTTTTCTTTTTCATTTGGTTTTTTTTTTTTCTTTTCTTCCCTGGGCGGGCGAGTCAGGCCAGAATCCCCAGCGTGGAATAGGGGGAAAGAGGGACCAAGCCAGAGCCCGACCCGGTGGGAAAGAGCTGGCGTCGCAGCAGAATACGAGTACGAGTCGATGAGGAAAGAACGAGGCTAATAACGGGACCTCGCTGTACGGAGTACTCCGTACAGAACAAGAAAGCGCGCTCTCAGCTACTGCCCGTTGGCCAGGCCGTTTTTTTTACCCATCCAACCAGCGTAGCGCAACTTTCTCGGTCGCAACTAGAAAAAAGAATATAAGACAAGAAGAAAAAGGAAAAAGGAAAAAACAAAAAAGGAAAAAGAAAACGGATCGGCGTGCAACTGTCGCGCACTGTCGCGCACTGTCACACACTGTCACGCACTTGTTGCTCCTTCCTCTCCCTCCGTTTCGCTGACTGCTGCCGGGGGAAAGGGGGGGGAAGCTGCGATGCGCTGGAAGCGTTAAGCTTTTTTTTTACACAGTGCATGCGCGCGCGCGCCGACGCATTGGGAAAGGTGCGACGCAGGTAGCGACTGCCGAAAGGGAGGGTGGGAGGGGGACGGCAACAGCTTAGAAGAAGAATTGAAAACCAAAAAAAAAGGCAAATATCGGGAGGCAAAACCAGCGGTGTCCACGACGTCGTAGAAGTAGAATTGAGGGGGGCGGGGGACGTTTGTTGGTTGGCTGTTTCTGCTGGTGGGTTGTTGGAGAGACCTCAAACCCCCGTTTTTGCTTTGCTAGCGGCAGATGCTCGCCAACGTCTTCCCCCCAACGCCAAACAGGAAAGGCACAGACAGCACATGCGCTGAAGCAGCAAACAAGGGGTGTTGTGTGGTGTGGCCTCGCCTGGCCTGTTCCTTTCCCGCATGGTGGTCAGAGCACCGGTGGTTCCCCCCCCCCCCCAAGACAGCAGAGCTGTTTCGTCCTTGTTCTGTTCGGCCGAGCGTTCCGTGCTAAAGGGAGAAAGGGAGAAAGGGAACGTCTCACGCAAGCTAGCAAGAAGGACCGCGTTGAGGAGTAGAGGAGTCGAGGAGCAAAACGAGCCCAACAGGGCACAGCTGCGGCCGCTCTCTGTCAAGCGGGCGGCCTCAAACTTGAGACGGAAGGGAGGGTGACCCAGGGGGATGGGGATGGGGATGGAGATGGAGATGTCTGGAGGTGGGAGCTGGACGTCGTCACGGGGGATCTACCAATGCACGTCAGATATGAACTCGTTAAATGCAAGATATGGTTTGTAATATGTCCTGCTTATGGCAGAGGTTGCTGCGACGAGGCTGCGGGGGGAGGGGGTGTTGCAGAGTACGAGTGCCAAAGCCCAAGGACGCAGGGGAGAGAGGAAGAGGGTCTGGAGAAAAAGAAGGACACTCGCTGACAACATCGATATATCTTGCGATTGCGCTGCGCTGGCCAGACGACGGGCGGACCAGCGCGGAGAGCAATTGTGCAAGAGAACCAGGGAGCCAGGGAACAGAGAAACAGAGAAACAGAGAAAAGGAGAAAAGGAGAAAACCAGAAAACCAGAAAAAAGAAAAGACGATAGACAAAAAAGAGTGGGATGATCCTGTTGTGGCAAATGAGGGCCGAGGGAGGCCCATACGGAGTACGTCGTAGATGCAATGCAAGATATCGGAAGACACGACAGCGCACCCTGGGCGAACCGGCGAACGGCATGGGAAGACGGCAAGTTCCGCTGCTGCTGTGGGTCCTCTTGTCCAGTTTCTTTTCACGACGCCTCGACTACGCTTTGGTCGTCTTGTTTCAGTTCGCTTCCAGTCATGGGGGAGGAGAGAAAACGGCCAGGCAAGACTGACGCCTGCACCGAAAAAGAAAAAAAAAGGAACGAGAGGGCAAGGGACATGAACGGAGAGAGAGTGTGTGTGAAAAGACGGTCGAGGCAGGGCCACGCCGCATTGATCGAAAATGAAAACTGGGACAGTTTGCCTTGGAGAATGGTGGGATTTGTCAGTCGTCTGCCCATATAAAAAAAGGGCTGTCTCCTCTTCTCCCTGTCCTATTGTGGATTGTTGCTCTGTGTGGCCAAGCACCGGGGGGGGGGGGGAGGGGGGGGGGCGGAAAGGAAGCAAAAGAGGCCAAGAAGAAGAACGAACAGAACGTGCGTCGTGTGTCGAATTTACTTTCGTGGCGCAGGCAGCAGCCTTCTGATGCGTCTGTGCGACTCTCCTCTCTGGTGGAGAAGGAGGCGCAACCCGTCTTTTGCTGTTTCTTGGTTTTGTTCTGCCTCTGCGCCTCCCCGTATCCCCCGTATTACTACTCTTACCCTCTCCTCGTCTGTGTTGATACCCTTTTTTTCTCTTCTGTCTGTTACCTGTTTCAGGACTGTCTCACAAACGAACCCGAACCGTCCCCCTCCCGAGAGAGGCAAAGAGAAAGATGCTGCGAGGCAAGAGAGAACGATACTGAGAAAAAGGGAAAGGGAAGAAGAAAAAGGAAAAAAATAAGACGGGGATAGAAGAAGAACAATAATGCGGAGCAACTAAACACCAGCCTCTATGACAGCCCATTCTTTTTATCCACGGAGCACCGTATGCCCCTCCCAGCCCTGGCAAATGTCTTCCTGGCCTTCGCAGATCGAGTTTCCCTCACACAATGCAGATTATACTGCACCACACGCCCTGGGCCAAGTAAGTGGTGAGATACATGCAGTCTTTCAGGAAGACAGTCTCACTTGTTTGCTGCTGGTGCGGACTTGGGCACTCTCTTGAGTATCCAAGTCATAACCGCCTTTTTTTGTTTCTTTTTCACCCTTCTGTGTCCGGCTCTGCACATAATGTATATTGGTCAACTATGCGGAGAAAGAAAAAGGGAGACGGGGGCTGTCTACAAAACAATTATGGACAAAGATGGAATGAAGAAAAGAAAAAAAAGGAGGACGCTGAGGGGAACCTCGAGGAACCATGGCCAGGTCCCCAGGGAAGCTGCCGACAAAAACAGGACAAAAAAAGGGAAAGGTAAAGGCCCAAATATTGAATGGGCTCCCCCCAGCTCTTTGTCGGGGGGGGGGGGGGGGGGGGGGGGGGGAATAAAAAAAACAC
>JADHKO010000220.1:0-51688 GCA_019925425.1 Ophiostoma pallidulum | reverse complement strand
CCGGCCCCCGCCCGCCCCCCCCCCCCCCCCCCCCGCCCCCCCCCCCCCCGCGCCCCGCCGCGCCCCCCCCCCGCCCCCGCCCCCCCCCCGCCCGCCCCCGCCCCCCCCCCCCCCCCCCCCCCCCCCCCGTCTCACCAGGTCAAATGGAGGTTCTCTAAGAACTTTTGTCTGCTGGCGGCGTTTTCTGCTTCTCATCCGCCAATTTCTCTCTCCCAATCCCTTCCACCCCTTCCACCCTTCCACGCCCTCCGATTTCTCCGTCGTCTTTCTCGCTCTTGCGCTTTCGCCCTTTTTGGACGCGGCTTTTCGCATGGTCGTCTTTTTTGGACCCTCTCTGCCACCACGTCCGCCCGGTTGACGGCCGGCGCATCACAGAGAACCACACCCCTTTCACCCCCTTCACCCACCCCCCCCCCCCCGCGCGTTTAACGCAACAGCACGCGCCCGCCCTCCCCCGATTCTCTGCGGGCGCGAGGCGCGTCTTGGCCGGTTTCTTTTTCTCTTCGGCCGCCTTGGAGGGGGTGCTGTCCGTCCCCCCTTCCCTCCCCCTTCCCTCCCCCCTATAAATGGACACCAAGCGATACCGGGACGGCGACGATGAGCCTGCCCCAACGTCCGGCAAGCGCGCGCGCCTCGACGAGGCTGCCGCCGCTCTCGTCGGCTCCAATGCCATCCAGGCCATGGCGCACGAGGCGCTTGCCATGAGCAATGGCGCCGGCTTCTCTGCCATCAACAAGACCAGCGCGTCCCGCCCGGCGCCAGCAGCGCCAGCAGCGCCGGCAGCGCCAGCAGCGCCGGCAGCGCCAGCAGCGCCGTCAGCGCCGTCAGCGCCCTCAGAGCCGGCAGCAGCCCCGGACCACCGCAACAGCACCAAAAGCCGCGGCAACAACCGCGCCTCCGAAGCCGCCCCAGCCACCGCCAGCGGTCGTGGTGCGCCTGCTGCGGGCCGCAATGGCAGCGGCAGGAGCTTTGACCCGTCGGACGCGCCGCTCGAGACCATGAGCGATGTCACCCGCCGCTTCAAGAATGCCGTTCTCAAGGGCTGGGACCGGCGGTCGCCCACCTATTCCGCCGTCGATGTTTTGTTGATCTACTGGGAGGAGGACAGCAGCCACGTCAAGGACGCCACCGCCGTGCTGGAGTCCGTTTTCCGCTCCTCCTACCACTATGCCACCGAGATATTTGCGATCCCGTCGGCCGATGCTCCCGACGCGCGCGACGAGCTCTACGCCAAGGTCGAGACCTTCTTCACCAAGAGCAGCTCGCCCGATCGTTTAGCCATTCTTTACTACGCCGGCCAGTCTGCTCTCAGTGATGCAGATGGCGAGACTCCGGTCTGGGCGCCGTATGTCCCCCCCTTCCCCCCCTACTCTCCTTTACTGCCTTCTCCGATGCGATCAATGCCCCAATTCTCTTTTATTTTTTTATTATTTTTTTTGATTTTTTGATTTTTTGGCATGGAGGATAGAGTTCGTTCTTGTGCTAATCCCGACAGACGCCGAGCAAAACTGGGCACTTCAATTGATTCCAAGCCCATTCAGACTGCCTACGAGAGCGCTGGGTGTGATGTCGTCCTGTTCCTGGACCATTGGAATGTGCCGCTCCCGTCCCCGCCGAGTTCTGTCGCCATCCAGCGAAACGTCGTGGAAATCCTCGCCGCCCCGAATGTTGAATCTGAGCAGGGCCTGATCAGCTTCACAAAGGCACTGACTGACGAGCTGACCGCTGCTGCCGCTGACGGCTCGGTGCAGGTCGACGCCATGCACGCACAGATTGTCAGCCGAATGACCATTTCCAAACCCCGCGGCCGTGGCAGGCCGCCAAAGGACCCGTCGGCAAAACCCCTGCCGGACCAGCGTCACTTGCCGAAGCACCAACTGTTGTTCCAGCACCGAAGCGTCGTCCTCGCACCGCTGCCTGATGAGCCACAGGGTATGCTGCCTATTTGCGCTTCCTGTTCTTTCCCCTCCCAGCTTTGTTTCCTGCTGACCGGTCTCTCTCAGTGATAATATGCCTCCGTGTGCTCAATGGCAGCCTCGACGTGAATCAATGGGGCAAGTGGATCTACAGCGCTAAGCCGCGGGCACGGAACACTGTCCAAATCGAAGGACTGTATTCCGGATTCTCGACTATGATAGTGCTGCGTGTGCCAGTTGCAAAGTGGGACTTTTTCGCGGACTGCCCAGCCGGTTCGTTTGTAGGCTACACCACCATCGGCGACATTGCTCCGGACTTGCTGGAACGAATCGATCGGGACCTGTCTTCGAAACTCTGGGTCGAAGATGCATCGCCGCCCGTGCCAGAGCCTGCGCTGCCGGCCTCGGAAGCCCCCCCGGCGCCGGCAGCCGAACCCCAGGCGTCCACCTCAGATGCTCCCCCCGGAACGGATGGCGAAACGAACGACACCGGATCAAGTCAGAAGAAGCCTAGAAAAGCCCTGCCAACCGAGAGAAAGCTTCTTCCTTCGGCCGCTTCGTCTTTGCCGGCAATCAAAGTACCAGACTACCTAGTCACCGGTGAGCGACTGCCACTATTCAGGGCAAATCGACACAGCATTCAGCGACAGACGCCGCAGGTGCTCTCTGAGCATAACAGTCCCATGTTCCCGGACAAGAACGCCCTGCTCGCTGCCGCCGCTCAGAAACCATTTAAAATATCCATCAAACTCGCCGGCCAGACACACGTGTGCAAAGAATGCCCGGCCGGCTTCAAGGACGCAGAGTCCCTACAAAACCACATTCGAAAGCAACACACCCGGCCGTTTACCTGTGTTTTCAACTGGGCTGGGTGTGAGTCGACCTTTGCAAGCAAAAACGAGTGGAAGCGACATGTGATGAGCCAGCATATCTTGCTTCATTACTGGGTGTGCCAGGTCGAGACGTGCAACAAGATCACCAACAAGGCGCCAGGCGCCGCACACAGCGGGTTTTCATTGCCCAACGGCGCCATTTTTAATCGCAAAGACCTCTTCACACAGCACCTGCGCCGCATGCACACACCGATGCACGTCAAGAAATTGCTGAAACAGGCAAAGATGACAACAAAGCCTCCTAGCCACCCCGCAATCACGGAATGGGAGAGTCGGCTCAAGGTGCTCCAGGAAGGCGGAATTAGGCCGCGATGTAGTCTGCCCGAGTACATGGTTTGCCCGGCAGAGGGCTGTGAGGCTGATTTCCGTGGTGCCAACACATGGGACGAACGGATGGAGCACGTGGCTCGGCATCTCGAGGCCGCTTCTACAGGGCGCGAACCCGATGTTATTTTTGGTGGCACGGCCGACCCCACGCTGACCGACTGGTCAACGCGACCTGAGGTGGGCATTGCGAAGCGGGTAGGCCCGGAAACATGGCACCTGGACAATCCGCTGCGCCCCGAGATAATGGAATGGACGGGGGGCGATGGCCTCGACACCGAGATGCAGCAGGAGCATCGGGATGAAGCGCAGCTTGAGCCTCGGGAAGGCCAGAGGCATCGAAAAGAAGCCTCCGGAGAATCAGAACGTCAAGAAGCTCCCGATTCGGACAAGCCCCTATCAGACAGCGGAGCTACCCACCGGCAACGGTCCAAGTCAGTGATCGAGGTCGCCGACGAGGAGAGGCTCCCGCAGACAGGCTCCTCCGAAAGTGACCACGGGCAGGCTGCGGAGCAAGGGGCGGTCTCGCCACAACAAAGCGCCGTTGTGAGTCCAGAACGGTACGCGGAAGGGCGGCAGCGTTCGGGGGGCGACAGCAGCCCAGGCATCGTCGTCGGCCAGTAGCAAACGACAGCCCAACGCCAAGGAGGCGACCGAACCCTACGCTTTTGTTTTCGTTTTGTGAAACACTCAAAAGGAAAAAAAGTCCGCAACTGCCGTGGTTCTGCGAACGATACAATGCGCCTTTTGAGCCATTTCCAAAAAAAGATATCAAAAAATACCAAAGGGAGTTGGATAGCCCGCCACGACACAACCCACGACACAATACGGCAAAGCGGCATACAGAACGAATAGGGCATTCAAGGTTTTGGCCTACTAAAGTTACGGTTTTTATTTTTATTCTTATTTTCAACTTCCACCCCCTTTTCTTTTTCAAAAACAAAACAAAAGGGGCGACGCACAAAAGACGGCGCAAAAAAAACGAAAAGCAAACACATAAAGAAAAACCCACAAGGGCAACCGATCTATGACGAAACGCCGAGATGTCCTTTTCTCTTTTCCTTACCTCTATAGTGATGCTGGGTGGCAGAGGCGGGCAGCTGTCTGTCTGGTTTTTCTGGGTTTTTGGATTTCCTGGTGTCGAGTTTTTTTTTTATTCCTGGGATGGGTTTACTTTACGACTGTTGTGAGGGAAAAAAAATGGGAGGTGCTCTGCAATTCCGTGTGTACGTTTACGCGTCGACGTTTCGTCTGCCAGCTGTTGACTGGCACAGCATTTACGTTTCTTTTTTTTTTTGCTTTCTTTTCTTCCCAGGCCAGACAAGAGAATATTGGCAGGCTGGCTGTTCTACGGTTGCTGTGTGATGTACGAGGATGAAATTGAATCTATGGGCCGGTTTTTTTCTTTCTTTTCTTCCCAGGGCCAGGCACGGCCAGTCTGAGGATGCTGGATACTAGTATAGAATGAACAGTGAAGCAATATAGTACATACAGGCCGACATGTGCAATGCCCTTTGTTCCAAGCCGCGCGGCCCGGAAGGCAGCCCGGCAGCAGTCGTCGTACGCCAGCGTGTATGGCCGCGCGCGCCTTTTGCGCCTTGCTGAGACGTTGAACGTGCTCACGTACTCTTTACACCGGCTGCCGCACCCGCGCCTCCTCGGTCTGCACGGGCCCCGGCGCAACCTCAAAGCCCATGTTTCGCCGCTTCCGCCGCCGCTTGCTGCTGTTGTCGCCGTAGCGCTCGTCGAACCGCCGGATCGCCTGCAGCGACGACATGTCCTCGCTGATGCTGGCGCCAATCTCCTGCAGCGCGCGCTCAAAGTGGCGCCCCGCCAGCACGCGGCGCGCCGGGAAGACAAACGGCTGCGGGCCCGTGTGCGCCTCCTGCGCCCGCACCTCCTCGCGCACGGCGTCCATGGCCGCGGCGACGCACAGGTTCTTGAGGTCCGAGCCCGAGTACAGCTCGGTCTCGGCGGCCAGCGCCTCGAGCGAGACGGTGGCGTCGTCCAGCACCTCGTCGCGCAGCATGACGCGCAGGATGGCCAGGCGGCTCTCGCGCAGGGGCAGGTCCACGAGGATGCGCCGCGGCAGCCGCCGCAGCACGGCCTCGTCGAGGTCAAAGGGGCGGTTGGTCGCCACCATGATAAACGCCTTCATGTTGGAGGTCAGGCCGTCCCACTCGCGCAAGAACTGGTTGATGGTCTCGCGGTGCCCGCCGCGGCCCGGGCGCGTCTGCCGGGCGCCGAGCAGCGCGTCGGCCTCGTCCAGAAAGATGACGACGGGCGACAGCTTGCGCGCCAGCGAGAACAGCGCCTGCACGTTCTTCTCGCTGTTGCCGACCCACATGTCATTGATGCTGGCGGCGCTGATCTCGAGCATGTTCGCGCCGCTCTGCTTGGCAACGGCCTTTGCCATGAGCGTCTTGCCCGTGCCCGGCGGGCCGTACAGCAGACAGCCCGGAATGCGCTCGGCAGCCAGCACGCCGTACAGAAACGCCTCCGGGCGGATCAGAGACAGCGACGTCAGCGCCTTGAGCGAGTCCTTGACCTCGTCTGGGCACACAATGTCGTCAAAGGTGGTCTTGATGTCGTTGGCGTTGATCAGGTCCGACAGAAATTTCTTTTCGTACTCGGTGTAGTCGCTGGCCTGCACCTTCTTCAGCACGCCGCCGACACGGATCTCGGACGTCGCCTCCGAGTCTGCATCAGCCGGACGGTCCGGCGTCAGCGGCGAGTAGTAGGGCTCCTGCGCGCCGACCGCCTCCTTCCACATTTGGTCTTGGTCGCGCATGAACCGCAAGGCCTGTAGAAAAGCGTGCTCGTCGAGCGCGTCGTGTCTCCAAGGCGACGCCGGCGATGAAGACAAAGAAGAAGAGGAGGAAGAAGGTACCACAGAGTGCGCACTGCCGCCCAGAACCTGGGTGGTAAAGCGGTACACCCAGTGGATGTCGTAGATGGTCGCAGACAGGGCAGACCGGAGTTCTGCAGGGACGGTGTCTGGGTCGCTGCCCCGGGTCTCCCAGGGCAGGCCGTCTTGGACCAGCGGGTCGGACGTCAGCGCAGAGATCATGGCGCGTATGTTGCCCATGTTCTCAGCGAATGCATCCTGCTCCTCCAAGGCACGGGTCTCAGGGCCCTCGGCAACGCGGTATGGAATAATGTGGCAGTCGTCTTGGCGAAGCTCCTCAATCTTGTCAAGCAGCAACGGGTATTCGCTCATATCGGTGGACGTGGAGCCGACCAGGACAATCTTGCGTCCCTTTTGCCACATTCGGTCGACAATGCTTCGCAGTTTGTTGAGCACTTGGGTGCCCTCGCTGAGCGAGCTCAGCTCCAGGAAATGGTGCAGGTGGAGGATAACAGGACGGGCTTCGGTCGAAGCCGGCGTGAGTTTCGTCGACGAAGAAGAAGACGACGAGAACGACGATGGCAGCGGTTCGGCGTCTGCCGCGCGGACCATGGCCTCGAGAACATTGTTTATCTTGAGGTCGTCCCACCGGTCGTCGGACTCAGATGACGCGAACCCCTTCATCGTCAAGCGCGATCCCAGCCCCGATTTCATCAGGGCAGCAGGGAGGCGCGACAGCGTCACGGACATTTCAGACTCGTCGTCGCCGTCGGAAGGGTAGCGAGAGGCTGCCTGCCCGTTCTTCTGCGCGGCAGCATAGCCGAGCATGGCAATGTTGCCCCGGGACCAGTAGGCCGTTTGCCCCAGATAGGGGCCCGCGATGTCGGCAATGCTCCGAGCATCGAGGTGCACAACGTGCGCAGAGAGTGCGCGCGCAACATTGTCAATTACGGCTGCCGCCTTGCTTCGGCCCTTGTAGTTCATAATGGCCAGGACAGACACGAGGCGTTTCAGATCCTTGGCGGGCTTGGCTGGCGATGTGGCGCGCAGCTCGGTCGCTACGGTCGAGTAGAGCTCTCGGAACACGAGGCGCTCGCCCGGGTCTGCACTGGCGGGGATGCCCCATGCCACTGCATCATCGGCCTCCCTCGCGAGGGAGTTTGGCGACCCTATTTCCAGGCTCTGCTTGATGGCGTCTTGGCACGCCTTTCCGAACGGCAGACGAGGCATGTCCAGCGCATTGTCCGGGTCCAGCTTGCCCAGATCGGCCGTGCTTGGTTGAACGAGCGTCCCCTCTGCCGGGTTGCCGTTCGGCCCGTCGTAAGCGAGTGCCGCCGTCATGTACGATGCTGCAGCTGCCACAGCGGCGCCTCGTCTTTCGATTGCCTCGAGCTGGCCGCAATGGAGAAGCGACGTTGCCTGCGCAACTTTGCGCGCGTCCCAGCCGGCACCGTCCAGCCAGGTGTCGAAATATCGGTACATTGTCTCGCGGTCTTGCACTGTAATGGAAGCCATGTCCACGGTATCTGTTGCCGCTGCTGGCGCCGGAGACGAAGGAGGACGCGAGGTGGCAGCCTGCTCTTGGGAGGCGCGTGGGAACATGAGCGAGCTTGCTGCCGCGAGATCGGAGCGAAGGGCCGCCGGCGTGGCGGAGGACAATCTGCCTTGGTTGAGCAGGCGGACATGGCCATTTAGAAACCAGTTGGGCAGGGTCACCGCCGGCATGCCGTCCTGGCTACGTCCGCGTGATGCACGGCCGCGACCGACTGTACTGGCAAAGGCCTCCTTGAAGAGCTCAGAAGGGGTTGCCGACTCCGTCGTTGCTGGCGTCGGCGACACGGGTATTGGAGGCACGGCCGGTGCTGGTGGTGCCGAGGACCCTGTTGGCGTAGCGGAAACACCGCTCGAGGAGGTCGTTGCGGCTGCTGCTGCTGCTGCTGCTGCTGCTGTTGTCGTCGAGACGGCTGGTAAGGGTGAGTTCAAGGTTCCCGAAGGTGTTGGCGAGGACGGTTCCGACGTCGAGCCACTGCCACCGTCTGTCGCGCCCACACCGCCCCCGGCCAGCCCACCCGGCTTGGCATCACCATCGCGCGCCGAATTGGACTCGTCAGACGGCGCAGGCCGTGCCGACGAGCTGAGGAAGCCCCGAACAGTCGCAAAGGTCGGCCGTTGGCTGGCGACGCGCCGTCGGTATTGCTTTGGTGCCGCCGCCACCGACTGCAGGGCCCGGGCCCCTACGGGATGCATCCGAGATACGGTTTCTCGTGGATGCCCGTCGCATTGGGCGGTGTCTGGGAGTGCCTTGGGGTCCCTGTGCTTGCCGCCGCTGGTGCCGTGTGTACTCGGACTGCCATTGTGCGAATGGATGAAGTCACGAATCGACAAATCCCAGTTTTCATGTGGGGACAGAGGGTGGATCGACCGGCTGCGCCTGGCCAATCATAACCAAGAGGCTCGACCAGACGCGGGCCGGCTCTTTTAGGGGTCGTTACGACGTGGTACAGCCCTGTCCCGCCTGTAAAGGCCTCACTGCAATACACTTCAAGCCCTGTAATAATGCGTCGTCCGGATGGCTTCTATTATGTTGGCCAGTTCCGCCTGCGTTCACATGAAGATGGTTCCCAGCCCTGCCCCCAATTCGGCAGCATTCATGCTTCCGTGCTCGGCTTCAGACCCTCGGCTGCCAATGCTGCCTTGTAGAGATTCTGCGCCGTCTCCAAGCTGTTGATCGTTGGTCCCAGCAGAACGCGCACTGCCTTCTTTCCACCGCCGATCATCTCCGGTCTCCATTTTATGCGCCGGCCGGTGCGGCTGTAGAGCACGCGGATCTCCTCCTTCTTCTCGTCGATGACCTTGTTGCGCGCCTGCTCAGCCTCTTCGGCCACGGCATCGACGCGTGCCATGGATCGTGCCAGCGACTCGACGTGGTACGCAAGCTCCTGGGCTCGGTCTGGGTCGCCAGACAGGAATGCGTTCCAGAACTGCTTGAGAAACTCGGTGGTCGTCGCATTTGTAATGTACGCCTTCTGTGCGATATCGGCCGGGATGCCCATTGGCGTTTGCTCGTCGGAGCTGTGGCCGTACAGCTCGGCCCGCCGCTGCGACACGGCTGCAAAGACTTGATTCTGCGCCGCCTGCCTCGACGCGCGCGATCCTACGTGGTCGGCCCGCCGCTGGGCGTTCTCGTCATCGCTGTCACTCTCTTCGTCTACACCGAGCCCTGCGTGCAGGTCAATGCCTCCTGCACCGTCACCCTCGAGCGTGTCGATGTCTGCCTGGACGTCAAACAGGACCTCGGACGGCACCTGCGTCTCGAAGATCTCCTTGTCCTTGGACGTCGCCGTGTTCTGGTCCGAGAAGAACCTGCTCTGCTCGCGGACATTGAGGACGATGCGGCTCGTCTCAACGTCACCGCGCAGGTCACGAAGCGTGAGCTCCTCTTGCGTGTTCCCGTCCACCTGGGGACTGGCCATCATGGCCTGGTCGGACGGCGCAACGGTCGCCATGATTTTTTCGCTCAGGCTGTTGAGCGTGCGGACAATCGGGATGTTGGACCGTGGCCGCATCTCTACATCCTTGCGGTTGCCGCTCTTGAAGCCGCCTTGGTTCTCCTCGTTGGCCTCAAGGTCGATGATATGCGGCACATGCGAGGATAAGATCAAGCTCGACGTGATTGTGTCGTCTGTCTCGTCGTAGCGGTCGAACAGAGGGTCGGCACGCTCGTTGTCCAGGACACGCTCGCCGCGGAGTTTCTTGGACAGCCTGCTGAGAAAGAAGCGCGACCAGAATTGCGCTTCCGAGATGCGCGGCACATTCTCGTTGTAGATTCGCTTCACAAGTGGGTGCTGGTTCAGGATCATCTGCACCTGTTCCAGGCTGATGTTGAGCTTGAGCTCGCCGTCCACCGTCTTCGGCTTGATGGTCGACAGCACATTGTACGCGCCCTTCTTCTGGTTGGTCTCGATGGCATGCGACCGTAGCAGGGACGTCCGCGTTGACCAAAACTGCAAGTTGAATGCGGCGTCGGATATGGACTCTGGTTTGGACTTCTGGGCGTCCATGTATGTCTGGTGGAGGGTCTTGTCCTTTTTCATGAGGGACTGCTGGAGCTCAATGTCGTTCTTGAGTTGGCTGTCGTCGAACCAGCGCGCAGATGCAGGCTTGGCGGCTGCCGTATTGGCAAAAGACATTGCCGCAGAGAGCCCGCTGCCACCGTCTGCGCCCTTTGCTCCGCCGTTCGCCGCGGTGCCGCCTCCGGGTTGCGGGGTGCCGGCCGCCGAGATCGGTTTGGGCAGGCTCGGGTCGTTGGCGCGGCTGTCTGCTATGATCTTTGACAGGAGGTCCTTGATGGCATTTGCCTCCGTTCGGGCATCTGTGGGGGAGTTGAAGTGGAAGAGGTATGTAGTCGGCTCGCCGTCGGTGCCGGGGACCTTTTCAAAGATCTTGAGCATGACCTTGGCGGCCGTGTCGGGGGTCTGCTGCATGTCTGGTTCCGTGTCAGCCAAGAACACTCTTGGGTTCTGGTCTCTTTCTGGGGAGCGCATCGCAGAACCCACTCGTGATGTGTGCCGTCGCCAGCGTCACGGCAGCGCCGCCGGCCACCGGCGTCCAGGTCACCCGCATCTGGTCATCGGTCACGGAAATGATGCCCTCCTTTTTCTTGTACACCGCCTTTCCCTGCGGCATCGCCATGGTGTGTTTCTTCTCAGGACACCGCCTGGTGCCAAAGCTAGGGAGCTTTCGCCAGGTTGTGGTCCTGTCGCCGTCGCCGTCGCCGTCGCCGTCGCCGCCTCGAACAGCAGCCTTGTGTCCGCCAGCCTTCCCACCCGCCGTCTAGCGAGAAGCAGGCGCAGCCACTTTCAGAGCCAGGACTCCATGCAAGTCTCGATTGTGGAGGGCCCGTTGTGCTTTGTGGCTGTCTCGTGTGTCTCGTGTGTCTCGTGCGGCCGTGGCAAGCCCGCGTCCTGCGATCCTGTTTGCTGATGTCGGTTGCCGTGTCGTCAACCGCCAGTGCCAAGCAAAGGGAGCTAGAACCAAGGTGCAGAAAATGGGCCGCGTGCCCCACCTCCTCCACTAGGTGTGGATCCTCTCCAGCGCCCGTGACTGTGCACGTGCCCTGCTCGCGTCTCGCTGCAATGACGCTCGCGTCGCCACACCTGGTCCACAGTGTTTCCGCAGCAATGCACGGTCCTCCAGCAGTCTGGAACGGCAGCCACGGAGGAAAACGGACTGTGCCAGTTGAGACACACCAAAGAATGTGTGGCAGCACCCACTTTTCGCCCCTTAGGATGATGCTGAGAGCCGGATTTGCCGTCATAGTGCCGTGCAGCAGCCAATGATTTTTTTCGCGCCTCTGCCCTGGCCGGTCTGGAGCTGAGGTTCTCGCTCGGCCCCATTGGAAAGTTGACAGTTGGCTAAGCGTTTTGCTCCCTAGAGGCGGCGCTCGACATCTCCAAGTTCTTGCTTTCATGTTATTATTGCCTCGTTTTCTCCCATCCTCTGCATCGCTGCGTTGACTTACTCCGCCACTCTTTTCTCTCCTCGGCATCCCGTCGTGCCGTCCTCCCATCCGCCATTCCGTCGTCCTTGACGGTCTCGTCCTGAGATCGCTGATCATGTGAGTTGTGCATTGCGCATTGTGCCTATGTGCATATCTGCCTGGGTGCAACGTGTTCCATTGCTCCTTCCTCTCCTTCCCTCCGCTCTCCAGCTCTTCCCCAGGCCCTGGAGCTCTTGCCGTCCGTTCCTGCCGGCTGCACAAAGGGGCACAGGCACAGACTCGTCACGGCAGCCACGACCGGTGTTTCTGACAACTGACCACGCGTCGCAGCTTCCGTTTTCCATCCCTTCCGTCCCTTCCTTCCGCAGGCCGCATCGTCGACCGCATCGTCTGATCCCAACTCGTGATCCTCCCGAGCGTCCGCTCACGACAATCCCCTACCACGTCGCCAAGCACACCATCGCATCACCATGCTGTGCCGGTCACTCTGCAAAGCCAGCGGTCTGGCCCTGCCCGGCCTGGCCCGTGCCGCGTCGTCTTCGTCAAGATGTGCCACGGCTGCGCTGCCGCGGTTGTCGGCCAGCAGATCGCTTGTCGCCGGCCGCCGTCCCCTGGCCGTTACCGTCCAGCAAAAACGCTTCGCCAGCGCCACAAATTCGCCCCCGGACCCCAACGACAACTTCCTCTCCGGCAATGCCGCCAACTACATTGACGAGATGTACCTGCAGTGGAAGAACGACCCCAAGAGCGTGCACGTCTCGTGGCAGGTCTACTTCAAGAACGTCGAGAACGGCGACATGCCCATCTCGCAGGCGTTCATCCCCCCGCCCTCGCTTGTTCCCAGCTCCAACGCTGGCTTCTCCGGCCTGGCTGCCGGCGACGGCGTCGGGCTTGCCGATGGCTCCGACGTCAACAACCATCTGAAGGTGCAGCTGCTCGTGCGTGCATACCAGGCCCGTGGCCATCTGAAAGCCAACATCGACCCGCTCGGCATCCGCAACGAGTCAAAAGATTTCGAGGCCAAGGAGCTCTCGCTTGACTTCTACCAGTTCACCGAAAAGGACCTCGACACCGAGTACAGCCTCGGCCCTGGCATTCTGCCGCGCTTCAAGCGCGAGGGGCGCGAGAAGATGACTCTGCGCGAGATTGTCGCCGCCTGCGAGAAGATCTACTGCGGCTCGTACGGCGTGGAGTTCATCCACATCCCCGACCGGGAGAAGTGCGACTGGCTGCGCGAGCGCGTCGAGGTCCCCCAGCCCTTCAAGTTTTCCATTGACGAAAAGCGCCGCATCCTCGACCGCCTCATCTGGAGCTCCAGCTTCGAGGCCTTCCTGTCGACCAAGTACCCCAACGACAAGCGTTTCGGCCTCGAGGGCTGCGAGACCCTTGTGCCTGGCATGAAGGCGCTGATCGACCGCAGCGTCGACTTTGGCGTGAAGGACATTGTCATCGGCATGCCCCACCGCGGCCGTCTCAACGTGCTGAGCAACGTCGTTCGCAAGCCGAACGAGTCAATCTTCAGCGAGTTCGCCGGCACCGCCCACGCCGAGGACGAGGGCTCCGGCGATGTCAAGTACCATCTGGGCATGAGCTTTGAGCGCCCTACGCCGTCGGGCAAGCGCGTGCAGCTGTCGCTCGTCGCCAACCCGTCGCATCTGGAGGCCGAGGACCCTGTTGTGCTCGGCAAGACCCGCGCCATCCAGCACTACAACAACGACGAAGCCACCCACAACAGCGCCATGGCTGTGCTGCTGCACGGTGACGCCGCTTTCGCCGCCCAGGGTGTCGTGTACGAGTGCCTCGGCTTCCATTCGCTGCCGGCCTTTTCCACCGGCGGCACCATCCACCTTGTTGCCAACAACCAGATCGGCTTCACCACGGATCCCCGCTTCGCCCGCTCGACGCCATACTGCACGGATATTGCCAAGGCCATTGATGCTCCCGTCTTCCACGTCAATGCCGACGATGTCGAGGCCGTCAACTTTGTCTGCCAGCTGGCCGCCGACTGGCGCGCCGAGTTCAAGCAGGACGTCATCATTGATCTGGTCTGCTACCGTAAGCACGGCCACAACGAGACCGACCAGCCGTCCTTCACCCAGCCCCTGATGTACAAGCGCATCAACGCACACGAGCCGCAGATCGATATCTATGTTGACAAGCTCCTGAAGGAAGGCACCTTCTCCAAGGAGGACGTCGAGGAGCACAAGCAGTGGGTGTGGGGCATGCTCGAGGATAGCTTTTCCAAGTCCAAGGAGTACCAGCCGACGTCCAAGGAGTGGACGACGTCCGCCTGGAACGGCTTCAAATCACCCAAGGAGCTGGCCACCGAGATTCTCCCCCACAATCCCACGGGCGTGGACAAGAAGACGCTCGAGCACATTGGTGAGGTCATCGGCTCTGCGCCCGAGGGCTTCACGGTCCATCGCAACCTGAAGCGTATTCTCAATGCGCGCACCAAGTCCGTCCTCGACGGCAAGAACATCGACTGGTCGACTGCCGAGGCCCTTGCTTTCGGTACCCTTGTGAATGAGGGGCACCACGTCCGCGTGTCTGGCCAGGATGTTGAGCGCGGTACCTTCTCGCAGCGCCACGATGTGTTCCACGACCAGGAAACCGAGGACACGTACACCCCGTTGCAGCACATCAGCAAGGACCAGAGCAAGTTTGTCATCTGCAACTCCTCCCTGAGCGAGTTCGGCGCGCTCGGCTTCGAGTATGGCTACTCGCTTACGTCGCCCACCGCGCTTGTTATGTGGGAGGCACAGTTTGGTGATTTCGCCAACAACGCCCAGTGCATCATCGACCAGTTCATCGCTTCTGGTGAGTCGAAGTGGATGCAGCGTACAGGACTTGTGATGTCGCTCCCCCACGGCTACGACGGCCAGGGTCCCGAGCACTCGTCCGGTCGTCTCGAGAGATACCTGCAGCTCTGCAACGAAGACCCGCGCGAGTTCCCGTCTGTGGAAAAGCTGGACCGCCAGCACCAGGACTGCAACATGCAGATCGCCTACATGACTACCCCTGCCAATCTGTTCCACATCCTGCGCCGGCAGATGAACCGCCAATTCCGCAAGCGTAAGCCTCTTCCTCCTGCCAACCCCACCCCTCCCGTTATTTTTAAACATGCCACTAACACTTGCTACCAGCCCTTATCATCTTCTTCTCCAAGTCGCTTCTGCGCCACCCCATTGCTCGTTCGGACATTGAGGACTTCACCGGCGACTCACAATTCCGCTGGATCATCCCCGACCCGGCCCATGAGCTGGGCCAGATCAAGAGCAACGACGAGATTGACCGTGTGATCCTTTGCTCGGGCCAGGTGTATGCCGCCCTGCACAAGTACCGTGCCGATAACAACATCGACGACGTTGCCATCACACGCGTTGAGCAGCTGCATCCCTTCCCGTGGCAGCAGCTGGCGGAGAACCTGGACTCGTACCCCAACGCGAAGACGATCGTGTGGGCCCAGGAGGAGCCGCTGAACGCAGGTGCCTGGAGCTTCACGCAGCCGCGCATTGAGACGATGCTGAACCACACGCAGCACCACGACCATAAGCACGTGATCTATGCCGGCCGCAACCCGAGCGCGTCGGTGGCGGCGGGCACCAAGTCGTCGCACAACAAGGAGGAGCAGGATCTGCTTGAGATGGCCTTCACTGTCAAGCAGGACAAGCTGAAGGGCGAGTAGAGCAGCGACACGTGCGCATTTTAAGTTCCAACAGGGGGTGCGAGCGAGCGGAGAGAGGGGGGGGGAGGTATCATGGGAGCGGGAGCGAAGAGGGGGAGCGGGGAGATTCGACGACCCTCGTGAGCGGCATATGGCTTTTAGGGCACATCTACGTTGGCTGTCGCACCGATCCTCCAACTGTGTGGCTCGAGGCTGTCTGGCTTTTTTCTCATCCTTGTTTGTGGTACTGTTTCACTGATTGGTGTTTTTTTTCTTTTGTGTCACCCCTTTTTCACCCTCTTGTCTTAATTTTCCTTCCTCCCTCCCCCCCCCCTTCCCTCCCTTGGGGGACGGGTTGGGGGCCCGAGATACATACTCGCTGTAAAAGTATTGTGATATAAAATAACAAGAAACCCGGGGAACAGAAGCCCATAATACTTCACGAAGCCGGAAAAGAGCTAGGAAATTGGCTATTTCTCGAAAGGGGAAAGGAAACCTACACAAGATTTCTGGTGATTCAGGGGGGGTGGGAGCATGGGGAAACGGGCCGGTCAAGTTCTCCGTTCTGCTTTGTTTTTCGTTTGCATCGTTTTGCACATATAGAGACCACCGCGGGCTTTTCCGCCTGTATTTATTTATCCTTTATTCTCACACCTTTGTTCTTTGCGCCGGGTGCATGCATTGCTGCTAGAGATGCGGTATAGAGCGGACCAAAAATCCAATTGTTCAATGCAGGCAAGTTTCCATTCACGCAACAATCTGCCAGGGCCGTACGACGCCGTCGTCACCAGTTGTCACCAGCATCTCCTCAACACCTCTCTGCTCAGTGCCCGAGTCGAACCGACGGCACCACGTAACGTTATTGATTTCGTAGGGCCCATGAGCACCAGCGACAGTACCGACAACACGCCAGTGTTTGGCTGGTGCGGTGCTGCGGTGTGCAGCGGGGGGGTGGCCATGGTCGTGGACGTGGACGTGGTCGTGATCGTGATCGTGGCCGTGATCGTGGTCGTGGTCGTGGCCGTGGTCGTGGTCATGATCGTGGTTGTGACTGCTATGACGCACAATGCTGCGTCCCGGGCTCCGACTGCGGCCACTGGTTGCCGGCGCCGCGCTGTTGTAGCCGTTGGCCATGGGCACATCGCCATCCAGCATGGCAGACGCCTCGTCCTCGGTCGTATCTGTCGACTCTGCGGGTCCGTCCAGCTCTGCGTACACAACTACAGTGCCGTCGCTCCCCGTGCTCGCGACCAGGCCAGTTGAGGCGCTCCAGGTGGCCGAGTAGATGTCTCGCGTGTGGGCGCGCGGCAGCACGGCCGTGCAGGTCCAGGTCTCGTGCAGCGAGCGCCGCATCGTGTTGGGGACGCCGCCAAGGTTACTGCGGAAGAGTGGGTTCCCGCTGCTGCCTGCCCCAGAGCCTCCGGTCCCCTCGTCGTCGTCCTCCTTCTCCTCCTCCTCTTCCAACGTCCAAATCCGCAGTGTCTGGTCTGCCGACCAGGTGAGAAGCCGCGGGAACCGCGTGCGCGTCGGGTCCGCCTCCCACTGGACACCCCAGACAGTGCCCTCGTGGCCTTCAAGCACGGCAACACACACCCACTCGCCATCTCCGTCCTCGCGCCAGATACGGATCGTGTTGTCGTAGCTCGTGCTGGCCAGCACGTCGAGGCTGTAGCGGCGCCCGCTGCCGCGGCGACGCCCAGGAACATCAGGACACCAGGCCACACACTTGACGTCGCCTTCGTGCTCGTTGAGGACGGCGACGGTCTCCCACTCGTCGTCGTCCTCGTTGGCACCGACGTCCTCCCAGATCCAGACAGACTTGTCGCGGCTGCAGGTGGCAAGGAACTGCCCCGAGGGCGAGAAGGCGACGCTTTTGATTTCGTGCTCCTGGCCCTCGAGCACGAGTGTGAACTCCCAGCTGTCGTCCTCGGCTTCGCCTTCGTCGCCCTCCTCGTCGCTGTGGTCTCCCCGGCCCCCGCCGCGCAGCCTCCCCACCGCCCCTCTGGCCACATCCGTCTCGAGCCCAGCCTGCCCATTCTGCTCATAGCGCCACAGCCCCGCAGTCGAGTCGAAGCTGCCCGTGACCAGGCACAGCTTGTGCGGCGACAGGCCGGGTTTCCAGGTAGCCGAGCGAACGGACCGGCTGTGGCCGCCCGTCAGGGAGCTGTGTTCAGAGAACGTGGCGAGCGAGAAGATAGTAACGGACTTGTTGTGCGCCGTGGCCAGAAGGGGGAGGGTGGGGTGGGGCACAGAGGACCAGCCGCGCTGGTAGAGGTCTGGCTGGAAGGGCGGGAGGGGCCGGATCTCCTTGACCGACTGGATGCGGAGGGACTGTTCAGCAGGGCGTTGTTGTTGTGGTGGTGGTGGTGGTGATGGTGGGGGTATGGGGAGGGGTGGGAGAGGTGCAGTCTGAGAAGCATCTGAAGCTGTGGCAACTGCCGGCGGCGGCACCGTCCCAGGGGACCCAGCGGGTACGGAGTCCATTGTGGCGGGCCTGGAGGTTGGCTGCAGAAAATGCGCCTTGGCTGTCTCGAGTATGGCCCGGTATGACGCTGTAGGCAGCAGAAGGGGATGTTCCGCCGTGCCGTTGTCGGCCAAGGCTTGTCGCGATGCTGATGGCTTTGTCAACCAAAAAAAGGCAAAAAAGCTGTTAGTGTGATGCGACTGTGCGACGAGCACATATGTTTTACACTGTATATTCGCACTGTGTATGCCTAGACCCTCGCGCACGTCGTCGGGCGCTCAGACGACATCCACGGGACGGACAGGTTCAAGGAGAAGAGAGGGAGGGGGGGGGGAGGAAGCAGAAGGACATCTCGTTGCAATGTCCCAGCCGGTGTGTCTCCTGGGGTTGAGGCTGGCGGTCGTCCTCACATAAGATACGCATCTGCATATTTCAGCTGCACCAAATGGTCCACCGCCAATGGGACTCGTGTCTACGCAACGCACTCCAGAGCGCTCCCCTTGGTGGCCAGGCCAGGCTACGGGTGTTGGCGAGATGGGCACCCAACCCCATGTCTCCCCAGACCGGTGTGGGCGGCCGGAAGCTCCCTAACGGGACGGCGGTCGACACCCGGCAGGTCGCAATGGCATGCCACGGACACTCCAGCCTTGTCACGCAAAGACCCAGCTTCCAGGAGCACGTCTCAGTGCCAAGCCCGCTGGTCAGCGGCGTCGGCGTCGGTGTCGGTGGGCAACCCCCTTTGGCTCTACCGGGGGAAAGGCACACGACGCAGCGAACAACGTAAATGCCGTCCGTTTATGGTCCGGGTATCTTATTGTCCATCCCACGCACCCCGCCCCCACACCCCTCCCTCTCGGCGGCCCACCTCTGCTCCATCATGTCGGTTTGGGGGTGTCCAGGCGACTTTGTCTTGCCGTCTTGCCGTCTTGCCGTCTTGCCGCCGTGCCGCCATGTCATCCCTTTTGCGGCGTCTGGTGCCGGAATCGGACGGCCCGGTTCACGCCTATGAGCTGTTTTTGGGAAGTGTTCCCACGGCCAAGCTGGCCCTGCGTGCGGTGTGGCCGGCGCTGAATTGAAGGTAGCGATAAAATAGAGATAAAAGGCCTTTCGAAGCCATTCCGCCCGGCCTGCCGTTGGCACGTGCTAAGGCCCATGGTGTATGTTTGCTCCGTCTGCTGCCATGCAAAATCCCGCGCCCCGCTTATTCATGCGCATGCGGCCGCCCTCCCATTGGAGGAAATTTACGTCGGGCACCCCAGACCGGCAGGACCCACCTTTCTCGTCGCCATCGGTGCATAATTGCAGCGGTGCGGAGGAAGGAAAGAGCAATGCGCTTTCGCGTCGCGCCGTTTGCAACCGCTGGCCGGGGCAGACGATGCAGAGTCAGAGTCGTGAAGCAGCGAACATGCCGCGAACGCGTGCCGCTGTAGGGGCCTACGGGCCTACTCGAGCAGGTTGTCCGTCTGGGGGAGGGAATTGGGGGAGGCGTGTTCCCCGTTGCAGATCCTAGTTGTCAGCGTAATCGCACGGCGAGTGAGACCTCGCGTTTCTGTTGATGGATGGATTTAGAATAAAATAAAAAAAGATCGGACTCAGGAACGCCGAAATCGACACGCACGACGGCCAGTTTAGGGTCTTTTCTCTTTTTTCTTTTTTCTTTTTTCTTCTCTCTTTTCTTTTTTTTTTCCTTCTTTCTTTTTCGTATTCCCCCTTTTCCTTCTCCGATCTACCCGTCTCTCCAGCTCCTTTTCCGATTTCTCTTCCTCTTTCTTTTTCTTTTCCTTTTCCTTTTTCTGTCCGCGACCCGCCGCGCCCTGCCTTTCTCCTACAGCCTCTTCTCTTTCTTGCTCTTCTTTCTCACCGCCCCCTTCAACCTCTCAACGCTTCGCCGTCTCAACTCTCCCCCGTCTCGTCCCCCCGGCTCCACCCTGTCGTCATCGCCCTTTTGTTAGTGGCCGCAGCCGCAGGTAGCCGTCTCCGGCCTTTTTGTTCCTTTGAGCGTCTTCTCCATCTCCAACTTCCTTTACTCACATCGGCCCGGCCCCTCTCCAACCCCCAATCTACAGCTCTCCGCGCCCGGCGAAGATCTCGTCGGCACTCGCTCGACTGAGCCGGTCTGTCAGCGGCCACCGGATCGACCCCTTTCACCCCCCCCCCCCCTTCCCCCTCCCAGCATGCCCCGAATCTTTGGCACCGGCTTCCTCCGCCGGTCTGCCATCGTGGCCGGTGGCGCTGCAGCTACCGGCGGCCTTGTCTACTATGTTTACCGTCCACGCAACATCCCCGGCTACGAGCCGCCGGCCGTCCCCCCGCCAATCTACGGCGCCGACGGCACTTTCAAACTTCCCCGGTTTCCGCGCACAAAGCCCCGCGAGGAGCACATTGCCGACCTCAAGAAGAGCACCAGCGGCGAAGAGGGCGCCGAGTACGACCTGCTCGTGATCGGCTGCGGCGCTACCGGCTCCGGCGTCGCCCTCGATGCTGCCACGCGCGGCCTCAAGGTGGCCGTCGTCGAGCGGGACGACTTCAGCAGCGGCACGAGCAGCAAGAGCACCAAACTGGTGCACGGCGGCGTGCGCTACCTCGAGAAGGCTGTGTGGAACCTCGACTATGCGCAGTACCAGCTGGTCAGGGAAGCGCTCAAGGAGCGCAAGTACTTCTTGCAGACCGCGCCGCACCTCAGCTCGTGGCTGCCCATCATGCTGCCCCTCGACCGCCTGTGGAAGATTCCCTACTACTGGGCCGGCTGCAAGTTCTACGACCTCCTCGCCGGCAGCGAGGGCATCGAGAGCTCTTACTTCCTGACCAAGAGCAAGGCCATCGATGCCTTCCCCATGCTGGAGCAGAACGGCCTCGTCGGCGCCCTGGTGTACTACGACGGCGCCCACAACGACTCGCGCATGAACGTGAGCCTCGCCATGACGGCCGCGCTGTACGGCGCCACCGTCGTCAACCACATGGAGGTCACGTCGCTGACCAAGGACGCCAACGGCCGCCTGGCGGGTGCCACCATGCGCGACACCCTGCCCGCGCGCAACGGCAAACCCACCGGCGACATCGCCGTGCGCGCCAAGTGCATCGTCAACTGCACAGGCCCCTTCACCGACGGCATCCGCAAGATGGACGACCCCACCTGCTCCGACATCGTGGCGCCGGCCATGGGCGTGCACATTACCCTGCCCGGCTACTACAGCCCCGGACAGATGGGCCTGATCGACCCCTCGACGTCCGACGGCCGCGTCATCTTCTTCCTGCCATGGCAGGGCAACACGATCGCCGGCACGACCGACGAGCCCACCACCATCACCAACAGCCCGCTGCCCGACGAAAAGTCCGTCGAGTGGATTCTCAACGAGATCCGCCACTACCTGTCGCCCGACATCAACGTGCGTCGCGGGGACGTGCTGGCCGCCTGGTCCGGCATCCGCCCGCTGGTCAAGGACCCCAAGGCCAAGAACACCGAGTCGCTCGTGCGCAACCACCTGATCGACGTGTCGGCCTCGGGCCTGCTGACCTGCGCCGGCGGCAAATGGACCACCTACCGCCAGATGGCCGAAGAGTGTGTCGATACCGCCATCAAAGAGTTTGGCCTGCACCCGCGGCCCCTCGCCAATGCACCCCGCGTCAGCGGCAGCGAGTCCCACGACGACGGCGCCATCCTCGACGGCACATGCCAGACGCACCAGGTGCGCTTGATTGGCGCGCACGGCTTCAGCCGCACGCTGTTCATCAACCTGATCCAGCACTTTGGCCTCGAGACCGAGGTGGCCAAGCACCTGACCGAGAGCTACGGCGACCGTTCATGGTCCGTCGGCTCGCTGTGCCAGTCGACCGACCAGCGCTTCCCGGCCCGCGGCGAGCGCATTTCGAGCCTGTACCCCTTTGTCGACGGAGAGGTGCGCTATGCGGTGCGCCACGAGCACGCCCAGACAGCCGTTGACGTGCTGGCGCGGCGGACGCGGCTGGCGTTTTTGAATGCCCAGGCAGCGCTGGAGGCCCTGCCCAAGGTCATTGACATTATGGCCGAGGAGCTGAACTGGGACCGCCGGAGACAAGACCTGGAGTGGAAAGAGAGTAAGTCGTCCGCCCCTTTGCGCTGCGCCGTGCTCTGGCCATGACCACAACTGACCATGCAGCTGTCGCGTTCCTCGAGTCCATGGGCCTGCCCCAGCCCATGTTGACGGCCACCCGCGCCCAGGTGGAGTCTGGCAAGTTTGACTTTTCCACCTCGCTCGAGTACAAGATGTACTCGAGACACGACAAACCAAGCGACACCGAGTCTAGCTAGAAGCTCCAGACATTGGTCGCTTTTTGTCACACGGGGCAACGGCAGACGTGCGCCCGCCTCCTCCATCTCCGTCTGTCCACGGCCCCCAGGTATGCCGTCCGCAGAGGCCTCCTTGTCCTCGCCTTTCCAGAGCAGGTGGGCGCACAGGGCTGTAACGCACATGCCGGCCGCCCTACGCTGGGCTCACAGGCTCAGCTCAGCCTATATTTGACCATTTATCATTTCTTGGATGCGTTGTCTCTTTCGTTCTTGGGTGTTTGGCGTCTGGGATGGCGGGGCCGCAGTTCAAAAGTCTGGAACGGCACGATAGACAAAAAAGCAGAGCAGGCCAACAGCAGGCTAAGAATCAAAAAGACGACGAAGAGGAACTCTGTAAAAAATAGACGCTGTATACCCCTCTGTGGCGAACAAGACGGCGTGTAAAGTAATATGCAAAGGCGTGCGCTGTGGGTCACTGGACAAAAGGTGTCGTCTGTCCAGAAAGGCAAGAGCTTCTGTGACCGATCGGTCCTGCCTGACGAAGCCAACGGAACGTGGCAACGTGTCAACAGAGCACGGCAGTTGCAACCGCGAGGCTGCTTCCTCAACCATGTCGTATTTCCCGGCCGGCAGTCGAGAGTTTCCGTGGAGTCAACTTCGGCTTCTCAGCCTCATGGCTGTTCTCAGCCCTCTCCGAACGCTCTAGCTCCGATTCTCTTGCCTCGAACCTCGTTCCTCGGGCCATCCTACTTTGCATAATTATGAGAAATATAGCTTAACTCACCAACCTGGCACAGCAAGCAGCCATGGGATTGTCCCCGCCTGCCGTCCCACCCCTGCTCCCCCGGCCGTTCGGCATCCGGGTCTTGGCCCAGCAGCCGTCTGGCGGCCGGGCCTCCTGGAGGCACAAGGACTCCTCCGAGAACACGCCCAGTACCGTTGCCAGCGATGACGACGCCTACATTGCTGCCGCCGTGCCCATGCGGACGGGATCGGTACCGCCGACAGTGGCGGCCAGCAGCTGCAGCCACAGCCCCAGTCCCGTGAGCGACAGACCCGGAATGAGACCGGGGGCTCGCATGCAAGTGCCGTCGCCCTCCCAGCTGTCGCTCTCTCCCGAATTTCCGGCCTCTCCAAGCCTTTTTGCCTTGTCCCAATGGGCGCAGGGGGGTGGCTCGTCTGACGGGGCTCGACACGAGCAAGCGGAACCGTCACTGTCCTCGGCCAGGTCAGCAACGACGGACAATGCGACACAGCAGGCCCTCAATAGACCCCCCCGTGGTGGCACCGACAGCCCAGTGCCTTCAATCATATCCCCTCCGCTCAGCGTCATTGTCGAGCGCCGCCAGAAGCAGCAGCGCGAGAAGCAGAGGGGCAAGGGAAACAGTAGGGCAGACGATGCTGAACCTCGTCGGCCGGCTACTTCGTGCTGGCCCATCCTTGCTCCGCTCCAGCCAAGGTACCAGCCTCCGCAGCGTCGGCCAACACCACCGGGCATGCCCTCATTCGACACCGCACAGCGTTCGCTTCAGCCGGGACAGACTCAGCGACACATGGGGCTACATCCTCCAGGAAGTCGCTTCGGCGGCCACGGGGGGGGCAGCACTCGAGCGCATCGAACAAGCAGCAGCAGCGTCGGTGCCGGCCCCTTCCCAGGCTTCTCTCTCTAGCGGCGAAGAGACCGTCCGAGACCACCGCCACAGGGGGCGCCAGGAAGCAGCCGTCTTGGCGGCTTTCGTTTCGGGCGGCACCGCCGTGTCAACGATATGAGCAGCAGCCGCCAAAGCAGCAGCAGCGGGAATGGTCTTTTTGGTCCTCATTCCCGATGCAACGACTTGCGGCCGCTGCCCCCCGTGTGGCGCCCGCCGGTGAGCCAACACACCCTCGGCAACCACCCGCTAGCTATGGGCAATCTTCCCGCACCGCCGCCACCACAGCCGCTGCCGCCACCGCCAACGACAACCACAAATGAGCCAGCTATCGTGGTTCAGGAACCACGAGGTCCCGTAATAAGAGCCTTGGATGTTAGCAGCAGCGTTCAGGGCGAACCGCACCGCCGCGAGGCTACGACGGCAGAGACGGCGGCAGGAATGGAAGCCCGAGCACATCGGCCCCCCCGGGCGGTGACATTGAATGACTACGCATTTATGCATGGTGTACACAGGATGGAAACGCTGAATACGCCTGCTGGCCGGGGTAGAACCACAGGTACAGCGTCACAATGTGCTTGTTTTCGCTGGTGCCTGCCATGTGGGTCCTGGTTTACTTGGCCACCGTCAGACGAAGTCATCTAATGATCATGCCCCTTTCTCCTGGACCCAATCCGATTATCACGTCCATCAAAAAAGCCGAAAAGGCCAGAAAGAGAAGTAAACAGTCAGGTATCATTTATGCAAAACCCGTGCCAAGCGCCCAAGTTTTCGTTCTATCATTCCATAGACTCCAAGCAATGCGAAAAAAATGCGGTAAGAAATACAAACAAAACAATGCTGATGAAAATCGGTCACACGAAAACAGAGATCAGGGCACAACGATTTCTCAACAAAGGAAAGAAATAAGAAAAGGCTCCAATGACTCCAAACCAAAAATGCCGGCCATTAAGCCTTCGAGAGATTATGCATGAAAATTGGTTGCTGACGTCTGTTTGCTGTCCCAACCACGACCGGGGACTTGCCGAGTAGTATTTGTTGGCACGCCTAGGTACGATGCCGCTGGTCAATATTATGTTGACGCCTCCAATGAGGATGGCGGTTCCGATGACGCATCTGTAACAGATTGGATTGCCGTGGCCGAGGCTCCCGTAGAGCTGGTGTCGTTTCCACCGCCATGCATTGTACCTATGCTGCTCAAGACACGTTGGAAAATACTCGGTCGACGGCGCCTGCCATGGCCTCGCCCGTGTCTGTTGCTTTCGATGCGGCCAGAGCTGCTGCTCACAACGCTGCTGTTTCGGCTGGTGCTCCGGCTGCTGCTGCTCCTGTAGCTACTTTGGTGGTCGTTCGTTCGGCGCAGCTCGTGTACCAAAGAACGGGGTACGGCAGGGAGTATGCTCGGCCTGCGACGCTCGAGCTCAGCCTCCCAGCCGTACAAGTCCCTATGAACGGTATCGGCCGTAGGTGTGAGGCGGTTCTGGCGTGCGACAAACGTGGGTGATGCAGTGGCGTCGCTGTAGTTGCTATGCCTGCTGCCAATGGACCGGAAGGGCGTGCTGCTGTTGTCCTGTATAGAACCCGACTGCAATGGCAAAGGTGCCGCTATTCCCAGGAGATTGGTAAAGTCGGTGAGCGGGTGCGCAGGCATAGGGATGCCACAGACCGTTGATGTGTCTCCCTCAGAGGATGTGGTGGTGCGCTCATCGTCGTACAGTGTTACGGACGCAGTCTCTAGTGGGGCGGCGATCGGAGTTTCAAACACCGAGTCAATATCAACGATGAACTGTAGCGGGTGGCCGTCGTCATCATCACCGTCGTCGTCATCGGCGCCATCGCTGTTATCAAAGCCCGTATCGAGACTCAGCCAGCTGGTTGTGGCATTTGGCGGCAGTTCCTGAGCTGAGTCCCCTTCAAGTACCCGAAGCGGCGGCGGGGACGAGGACGAGGGAGACAAGATGCCTCGTAGGTATGACGAGTGCGAAAAGTCAAATGTGCTTTGTTGGGCCGTTGCGTCGCCCAACGAAGCGTTTGCTGAAGCCCTCTCGCTTGCCGACCCTTGAGCGCCGAAATAATTCGAATAGGGGCGGCACCGCGTAGCCCACTGCGGCGGCGTCAAGGGGTGACGACGTCGATCAGATGCCGACGAGGACGAGGACGAATTTAGCGACCGGGCATAGTCTTCTGCGGTCGTGTCGTTTCTAGAAGCTCCCACTGTTGTGTTTTCGTTACCAACACTACCCCTTCCGAGATCGCTGACACAGAATACACTGCAGCTACTCCCGTTAGTAGCTCCTAATGCCGTCTCTCCCATACAGCCATGGTCTTCACTTGACCAGCTGCAGCTCCCAGTTTGCAGAGGCCCGAAGGCCACACGCTGTCCAGGGTGGGGTTCGTCCCATTTGCTGCTGCTGTCAAAGCTAACAGTGCTGCCTGGTAGCGATGGCAAAGTATTGCCATTGCGAGCTAGAGCAGAATGTTGACACCATGGCTGCTTCGGAACAGGAACAGCTTTCGTGGCACTGTGGATGGGTGTTGGGGTAATCGTGTTGGCAGAGGAGTTCTGCGGGTGCGACACGACCTGCAGACTTCACAAGCCCTGGCCGGTCTGGTTTGTGTTGCCCATCGGGACATCGCCATCGTTGGAAGCGATGCCCGTGGACGAGGCCTCGCCGGAGGCGCTGCCACTAGACGTGGCATTGGGCCGACGGTTGGACCGAGTTATGCGGTTCAAGCCGCCCAGGCCCAGCTTTGCACCCACGCGCTTCCAGCCGGCATTGTGAACAGTGATGGCGCGCTGCAGGCCGTTCGGGGATGTGCTGAAGTTCCAGTCAGACGTGGGTGGCGTCGTGGGTGGTGTGAGCGGCTCTCCAGAAGGAGGCGTCGAGCTGCCATTGTCATCCACCATGTCCACACGATCGGAGGACGCATCGGCGGAAGAGGCGGATGGCGAGCGGCCACGACCCTCGCTGCGGCGGCCAAGGTTCAGCTGCGGTAGAAAGGATGGCTTGGGGGAGCGGCTGGTCTCGTCGCTGCCGGACGAAAAAGACGAGTCCTTGGGCATCCGAAGGCGGGGACGGCCTTGACGGACCTCGTGATGCTGTTGCAGCAGCAGCTGCTGCTGCTGGTGCTCGTCGGCATCAGCTGCTGGGTTCTGCTCCTGTTGGTGCATGGCCGTGTTGACAGAGTCGACGAATGAAAGCAAAACGGAGTCGCTCATCAGCTCGTAGACGATTTTCACGGCCTCGTCGAGTTCGCTTGGGTGTGGCGGGAACGGGCTGCGGTCTAGAAGCAGGAGGCGATCACGAACGGGGCCGGGAAGGTTGACCTCCCGCGGACCGTAGGGCAAGATGTAGTTGCCAATGAGTTTGCGCCAGACGGCAAAGGTGTAGTCCTGGGCGTCCTGGGACCAGAGCGCGGCGTCGGTCGCACCCTCGTCCAGCTGGACTTGCGCATAGGTGGTTTGGTAGCGCTCGGCCTCCATGGTGAACTCGAGCGTCTCTAGACAGTGGTTCTGCGACAGGTAGGCCATAAAGGCACCGAGGGTCCATGGTGGCGGTGCAGAGTTGGAGAGGATGTCCTGGAGGGTTGGGCGGTTGGCGGCGGCCAAAACGGCGACGCTGGTGGGCCGTGACGTCGCCATGACTGCGGCTAATTTGGGGGGGAGGGGGGAGAAGCGATAACAAGATGAAGATGAAGACGAATGGGAGGAGCACGTCTGCGATGCGGCAGTGCGACCTCCGTAGCAGTCGCCGGGCCTCCCCGGGACTGTCGGCGGCTCGGGAGACAGCTCACGCGGGCTTGCGGAGGGACTCAAGTAGGGCAGTTTTGAGGTGATGTAAATCCTCTTTTTTTTCATTCTTTCGTCTCCGTGGCGCGTACTAGGCCTGTGGGCAACGACAGTCTTTGCACGAGGACTGCGTGGAGGCCGACGAGAAAGCGTGTGGCACGGCCAGGGGGGGGGGGGGGTTGGTGCTCAAGAGCTGCTGGAAGAAAACGCCATGCGGTAAGGCCAATGCCGTCGCCGTGAGGTGAGGTGAGGTGGGGTGAGGCGGTATCGTTTTATTCGAGACTGCACTTTGCCTCGCACTGAGAGAAAGGGCGTCTTTCGTTGTATCTGCCGCTTTCCTTCAAGTCGGCTCGGCTGCTGCGCCCTTTTGTTGTTGCGCCAGAGCAGACCAGCCAGAAGAAGTGCCTACTGCTTGGATTTCCATGCAGGTTCCCGAAGCACAGCAGATTGCGGGCGTGGTGGCGAGCGTCGCGCAGGCGGCGAGGCGAGAGAAACAAGCGAGATTTGGACAGGTCCGTGAGTCGAGGAGAGCCACTCGTGAGGTGATACAGCGTGGCAATGTCGGGTGCACAGCAGAGTCGAGTCGCAGGTAAGGAGGCGAGGGGGAGCGAGGGGGAGCGAGGGGGGGCGAGAGAGAGAATGCGGCGAGCACGACGACCACGGTGTAGATGAGCAGCCGAGAAGGGGTTAGGGAGGGAACAAGACGAAAATAAAAGGAAGAACAAAGGCGGAAAAGGGAAAGGGGGGAGAGAGGGCGCGAGGGAGCGAGGGTGAGAAGAAAGAAAAGGCCACAGAATGGAGGATGAAGTGAAGATCTTAAGAGGACGAGCCAAAACGGGCAACGGCGGGCCCGTGAACAATAAGAAGGGCGGCCACACCAGAAGGAAGGAACGATGGGCGGCTTTCTGGGTACCTGGCGTGTATCGGAGGGGGTATTTCGTGCTCACACTATTCTTCCGCAGGGCGTGCTGGGCGCTGGGCGCTGGGCGGCTGGTGCAGGCGTGGCCAGTGAGTCAAGGGGCTGTCTAATATGGAGTCCTTTTCTGTGGAGACAGCGCGAGCCCGTTTGTCAGATCCATCGGGCAGGAAGGAAGAAAGCCAAAAGAAGAGACGTAGAAGGAAGGCGCCCCAACAGCGGGGTGCGAAGGAAAGGGGGTGGGGTGGGGTGTTCTGGCTATGTACACGCCCCTGCAACAGCGCTGAGAAACGAGGAGCTGCACCGCAGTACTCCGTACAGGCATGTATCCGTATCCTACGGAGTACAACAATCTTACGAATACATACGCATTCTGTACTTTGGGTGCTGCGCCTGGAGGCCCCAGGGGCTTCTTGCAAAGGCCAACGATCGACGAGGATCGGCAGCTGTCGATGCAACAGGCAGTTGGTTGTAAGACGGCGTAATCTCTTCTGTATTATTACGGAGCAACCCTGAGAGCCCGTGTCAACCAATGCAGGGCATGCCAACCATGGTCCAGGGAGCCCAATGCGGCATTGACGCCGCTGGTTTGTCTGTCGCAGGACCAGTCGTGGTCGTGGAATGCCGCGGAAGAACAGTGGGAAGACAAGGTGCGAGAGGGAGCGGGCAGGGGGCCATGTTTTGTTGTGGCAATCACAACTGACCGGCACCGGCACCGGCCACTGCATGAGGCTACTTTTGCTTTCCTTTCCATGAACGACGATTCTGGGGAGTGCTGCGGGCATCGTCCAATAGGGTGGGTGTGTTGTTGTGGCGTGTGAAAGGAATGCGGGCATGTCAAGGCAAGGGCGTGCGGCCGGGCTTGGTTGAGTCGTCCAGCACTTTAGCAGAAAGGGGCTAATCATGGGAGGCAAGTCGGGCCAGTTGGGCCAGTTGGGCCACAGCCAAGAAAAAGAGGGGATTGGGGAGGGGAGAAGGGGGACAGCAGGGGGACAGCAATGGCCAACCACGGAACAGGCGCAACAGGGCCCAGTTTTAGGGGAGTGTGCATGCAGGCTGTATCCCACATTACCTGCACGGGCATACTCCGTACTGCTGCGATGTTCCCTGAGCTGTAAGATACATAGGTGAGTATATGTACCTACATGTCTCTTACAAAGTGGTAGCTTACGGACGAGGTTCAGAGCCCTCCCCATCACCTGTTCAGTTGCCAGTTGCGTGCAGGGCACGACAGGCGTTGATTTATGGGCTCCTCGTCCGTCGCTTCGATTAACAGAACAGCCAAGCCGGCCAGGCACGCCACATATATTCCGACGGTAGGCAAGCAACGCGGCAGGGCCGAGGGAAGCGGTGCGCGACGTAATGCAAACGTGAATCCTGCCGTATGACGAGGAACTCCTCGCATCTCGTGGAGAGAGCGAACGCGAAGCATCCCCAAGCAGAACAAGCCACGAAAGAACAAGAACAAGGAAGAACAAGAAACGACGGCCCAAGCAAGGGGCAACGATTGCTGTGTGAGCCTGCATATGGCATATACGACGTATGTAAGATACGGAGTGAGATACGGTGTGTGCCATAGCGTGCGAGGCGCCGTGAAGATTTGCAGAGGGTCGATCGCACTCTGCGACGTACGACGTACTCAGCTCAGCATGGGGGGGAAGAAGGAGTGACGGAAAAAGGAAATAAGGGAAAAAGGGAAAATCCAACCTCGTCACACGCCCCTCTCTTTGTCGCAACCCTGCCGCTTCTGGTAACGCCTGCACTAGAAGCACGCTAGAAGCGTTCCAGTGGCAAACCCGTCCAACCCGGACACCCCTTTCAACCACCCTCCATGCCTCCTCGAGCCAATCGTAGACGGCGATCCCGGCAAACAAAGCGCGGGGCCCTGCGAGGTGCCTCCGAGAGGGGCTACGCAAGGGCGCCAGTCCGAAGGCTGCCTTTCTCTTTCCTTTTTCGCATCTTCTTCTCTCGCCTTCCTGCCCCCCCCCCCAGCTTCATTTTTTTGTCACCGCTCTTTTCCGCTTTGCTCCCACGATGAGTAAGATATACGTTGTACGTTGCAGCTGTATGTCGTACGTCGCATGCTCAAGCAATATATATCCATGCTCGACAGCCAGGGCCCGAGACGAGGCCCGAGACGAGGCCCGAGAAGAGTACAACGCTGCAAACTGGGGCTCGTAAACAACCCAGAAGCGAGGCCGCCACGCGCTTTCGTCGCAAGACGAAGGAAGACGCAGTGTGTCTCATATCAGCTGCCACTCCTGCTCGCTACCAAGATCGCAGGCGGCTGAGCGCGGCGGAGCACAGGAGCATGGGAAGCCGGTGGTGTCTTTCTTTGGGGCTTTGGTTTGCCGTGCTGAACCCAGGTTGCTCTGCTCCTGCTCTCCTTTGGGGCTCTCATCAACAGACCCCCATGTTCCTCCTCTCCTCCTTATCCTCACATCTTCCTATCGTTCTATCTTCCTAGCTTCCCGTCTTTCCGTCTTTCCGTCTTTCTTGCCTCAAAACCGTACGGCGTGCGCAAGTGTCCCAAGTCAGCCCAACCAGGCCAAGACATGTGTGGTCACACCCCGTCTTGGAGCCGCGCTTGCTCTGTCGATTCGTCATGTCGAGCCGCCGCTGCGTCTATCAATGCACGCCATCTCCTCGACAAGTTGCGGCTTACGCATCCACCTTCTGCTTTGCAACGTGGGCGTCGTGGTCTGTCTGAGTGCGACCTTCTAGAACGATATTTCACCACGAGTTTACCCACTTTATGCACAAGCCGTGCTCCTTGTGAGCCTGTGCAAGTGGCACACAAGGGGGACAGAGCGGAAAGAAACCACCGTGACTGGCCCCTCATATGCTTCTGTGCTCGAGTGTGTCACCTATGCTGCCCGTGAGTGCTCACGTATCTTACACTGTGCCACCGTCGGAGTTCTGTCTCTTGTTCGGTTTTTACCGGCTTTCACCACGCTCGCCAGTCGGCCATCCCATTCGTCGGCCGTGTCCCTTTCGTCTCTGTCTTGCCAAACTCATTCTACGGAAACAGGGCGCAAAGTACGGCCATCTTGTCCCTTCTTCTCCGGTTCGCGTATCCTTGACACCCCTTTCCCTATGGGCCGCCTTAGTTCTTTCGATGGCTCCACGAAGCTACACGTTGAATAGCAACGGTCCGTAAAAGTGTTTGGGCAGTTATGGAGTAGGATACAATACATCCCAGGTCCTACACGTAATTCGGTGCATATATGGTGTCGCTCTCTGAAGGAGCATTACGTTTTCAAACTCCAATGTTTCCCCTGCCGAACAAGCAATGCGTACGCATGCTTCATAGCACATACCCCCAACTCTCCATAGGCGAAGCCCGCCCGATAAGCGGGCCCCAGAATCTGCAATGTCAAACCCCGGAACTGGAAATGCTGGGACCGGCTCGTTTCTCTGTTTTCTGGCACTTTCGCCATTCTCCTTCTCCTCGAGAACGAGAGCTTGGGCTCTGGGACCAGAACGCCGGCTGCAGTTGCCCAAACAGTGACTAGGCGGCCTCGACCGGGGGAGAGATATGTAGGAGGCAACAAGATCCTCGCTGCGACCTCGCAGACTCCCCACGCCTACCCTTTACGGAGTAGGAAGACGCGCGATGCCGTGGCGATCGGCCCAGGGCTGAAATGACGGGCCCCGGAGTAGATACGAGCACCCCTCCCAGAAACGTCTTATGGAGGCTTGCAATAGCAGTCCGATGCAATCGTTGGTGGTGGAAGCACCAGGCGCGGCCGGCCAGGGGCAAGTTGAGTAGCGGTCACGAAAAGTGCTAGTCCGGGGGCGGAGGTTGGGACGGAAAAGGAAGGCACATAATTGTTAGTGTCTCCGCCGGTTGATGGATGGACTGCTGTTGTTTTCTGATCGTCTGCAGTGCCGTCCCCCATCTTCGCATCCAGGGGGCAAGATGGAGTAGGGCCAGTGCGAAACGGAAAATAAAAACATGCATGAAATTCTAGAATCGTCACAAGACGAAAGGGCGGTAACAACCCCCCTCCGAATGGCACGTTCGAAAGTGGCATGTGGGTTGGGGGGAGGGGGGGGGAGGGGGGGGGGTTTGCGAAGCCTGAGTTGAACAAGAGGAGACGTCGGATGAAACCCGCATGCGCGGAGGCCAGCCCTGCTGCGATCCTTTGGGTGGACCAGGGGCTCTCCCCGTTGTCAAAGCCCAGTAGAATCTTACTCGTATTATCACACTGCACAGAGGAAAGAAGGAAGGAGCACAATACGGCCTGTTTCTAGAATATTGCCGCTTTGGGAGTGGCGCATCTCAAAGTGGGTCTGCTCATTACGGCCAACCCGAAGGCGGCAGCGGCGAAGGCGGCAGCGGCGACCGGCGAACCAAACAGGAACCAACTCTAAGTAAAAATAGCCGAAAGAAAGGAGAATACATTAACTGCCAAATAGGAAAGTGAAGACGAAGCCCCGCGCCCAACCCCGGAACAACTGGCCGTTCGGTTCCCATTACGTACGGACGGCGCTCGCCGAGAAGAGCCCTTCTCGTGTCGCCGCCACCTGCCCCGGTGAGCGGGACGGATTGCATGACGGAGCGCTCTCGAGCTTCTTGGCTAGGAAGGCGGAATCACAAAGTGGAACACTGGACAGGCTCTGGGGGGCCACAGTGGAACGGTGGCTGGTCCTTTGAATGCCTGCGTGGGGTCGTCTTCTTCTGTGTGTCACGATCGTGCTTCCTAAAGCCATTGCAAGCCGCTGGGAGCCTTTCCTGGGCGGTGGCACAGACAAGAGGGAAACGGAACAGGAGAAGGAAGGAGATGGGAGAATGCATGCCATCAGGGTCCCCTAGGATCAGATTGTGGCGGATCCGGGCCAGCTGACGAGCCGGCCGACATGTCGTATTGGATCTGGGCAGGGGGGTGCCGTGATGCTTTGCAGTTGGGCCAAGAAAATCGGATGTGTGTCAGAGATCGCGACCATTGTCTTCGTCGTATATGTATGTACTGCAGAGGTACTTTCAAGCTCACGATAATCGTGCTCCTTATTCCTTCCCACCCTCGCAGATATTCGTAAGACGACGTACATAATGGTAAAATACAAAAAAAGGCCGCATGCACAGGCCAACCCAAAGCAGCGTAGTACGTACAGATCTCCCCTTCCAGTCGTGCCTGTGAGTACTCATACAACAGCACGCCTCCCTTGCAGCGCGGTGTGGCTGTTGCCCGCCCATCTCACCTCGCACCCCTTTCAGTTCCTGCCCATGCCTTTCCCCCTTGCGTGGCCCGTTGCCCTTCCATTTGTGCATCGTGTGTCCCGTGTTCCCGATGTCCCTGCACAGTACCTTTTGAACCTCCAGTGGCGCCTATCGCTGTGGGGACTAACGCCGTGAAAAAGAAAACCGAAGAATAAAAAAAAAAATGCAAATCGATGTGCAAACTGTGTAGCCACGAGCCACGAGCCTCGGCCGCCGTCGGGTTCTGTCCCAATGCAGAGCAACCAAGGCGAATGGGAACGAGCCGTGAGAGACGGAAGATCTGACACTCGTCGACAGCACCCGGATTATAGCCCAGCCAGGTCCAGGTCGCCAGAGAACCCGCCGTTGATGAGAATGGCGGCAATGCGATCGCGCTGCAGGGGCATCTCGTTGGCGCCGTAAAACGAAGGGTCGAGCCCGAGGGCCATGAACAGCGCATTGGTCACCGTGTGCACGCCGCAGTCCCAGCCGTTCGTCTGGCGAGGCGAGTCGTAGTCTTGTACGCGCCATGCGTCCGTGAACCTGTCTCTCAGTAGCCCCTTCACCCAGAGCATGACGGCATCCGTCACCTCTCGTCGTCCGGACCCGTTGCTGCGCAGCGAGTCCATATGTGTGATTACTGCCCGGCCTGGCCGCACCACGACAAGCGTCCAGTGGCTTTGCACGCAAATCGGGATCAGAATCGTGTCGATTTTGAGAAAGTTGTCCCGCGTCACGCCAACGCGCTTCATCCACCGCTCTGTGCCGGCGGCGCCCTTGGTCGACAGCGGCTTCCAGAAAAAAGACGTAAAAGCATGGCATTTGGGCGTCTGCGTCTTGGGATTCGTAACGCCAGCTTTGCCATTGATGTAGTTGGCCAGGTGGAGTAGGAAGCCATTGACAATCTCGTCATTGAGCCATTCCGACTTGGGCACCACTGTCCGGAAGTCTTTGCTTTTCAAAGCCGTACCTTCAGGCGACTTGGCCACATCCTTGCTTGGGTCAGCCCGAACAGCCGAGTATACGCGGGAGCGCCAAGCTTCCGACAGCGATGCGATGGCCGGGCGCAAAGGTGGGCGTAGGCCCGAGCTCTTGGCGAGCTCCTCTTCCTCCTTGCGTCGGCGCTCCTCTTCCTTCTGTCGAAGCTCGGCTTCTCTCTTGAGCCGCGCAGCTTCTTGCGTGGCGCGCTTTTGTTCTGCAATCAGCCGCAGCTCCTCTGCCTTCGCGGCGCTGATGCGCAGGCGTGGAGTGGTCGCCTCATCCTCATCCTCGGGGAAGACAACAGTCCAGGGTAGGCGCCGCTGCTGGACTGCACTGACGGTGGCCGCCGCGGTCTCAATGTCATTTTCCTCGTCGGAGGTGGCCTCGGTCGCTGCGGGTGATGGAGGCAAAGGTACAGAGGCGGCAGCGGCTGCTGCAGCCTCAGCTTCTGCAGTCTTGGCCTTCTTAAGGCTAGACCGTTTTGCCTTGTCAAAACGGCTGCGCTTGAAATACCGCGGGTCCAGAGCCGTCGTATTCGCTTTCCGTTTCGCAGTAATTTCGTATCCCTCCGTGGCGGGCCGTGTGCCAAGTTTCATCCGTTGGAACGACGCGGCATCGGACGGCCTTTTATATCTCTCAAAAAGCAGGGCTTGGGAGGGCGCGATGAGCAGAGAGCCGCTGCCGTCCGTGGACCGGTGGGCGGCCTTGAGCGCGGCGGCTGCGGCACTGACAATCCGTGCTTTGCGGAGAGCCTCTTGCGACCTCAAGTTCAGCGCATTGCCACCGTCAATGCGGCAGGTTGGGCGTGTCTGCCGTTCGTGCAAGCCGGTGCTTGGCGGCTTTGCCGTGCCAAACAGCCATAAGTTTCGGAGATCCTCTGCGGTGACAGACTCCACCGCACCGTCCTCGTCGTCAAACAGATAGCCAGGGTGGCGGCTTTGGCGCTCAACAACGACGAAGCTCAGTATGGGCTGTTTTCGGTGGAAGGCTTCCAGGTCGACAAGCAGCTTCATCAATGCCAGCTGCGACGAGTGCATGCCGCGGTGGCCCCATTGGTTCGTTTCCATGATAGCGAAGGCGAGGAAGTCGCCCACGGCGCAAAGGCCACAGTAGCCATCCCAAAACTGTTGCGCATAAGCACTGAGCTCCTCGTACGGAACAACACCCTGGGCCTTGAGAGTCTCAAATGTTTCCTGGGAGTAGAAACCGGCTATCCAACACTCCGTCGCCTCGATGGCCCTGAGAAACTCCAGCACGGCTTCCTGCCAAGCCTGCTCGGTATTTATTCCAGCGCGCTCGAACATGAAGTTGTGGACAACAACGGAGAGGCGCGTTTCTTTGTGGCTGCCATCGTTGTCGAGGCGTCGCACGATGGGATGGGGGTATGGGCAGCGGGAGACATTGCCCGCCTCGAGGTCATCTCTCCACGCCAGAAGGAGGGAGCTGATGGATTCGAAGCCGGCTTGGGAGATGTATTCGTGACTGTCCTCCCGCCAGACTAGCTCGTAGTCTTCGCCCAGCGGGGGTGAGGTCGGGAAGCTGTTGGAAGAGAAGGAGGGGGAGGCAGCGGCGACGGCTGAGACGGGGGACTTTATACGGTCGACGGTGATTGCCTCGGCTGGACGTTCGTCCTTGTCATCGGTGGAGGCACTGCCATGGTGAAGAAGCCTCTCGGAAATGAAGGAGATGCCGTTCAGCAGCAGCCCCTTCAGGTCCTCGGGCCGCATCGCGGCCGTCGTGGCACGGAGCCAGTTGAAGAATCTCGACGTCCAGGCGGCGCCGTCCGCGCGGTCCTAAGAGCAGCGTGTCGGCCGATGGTTCCTCATAGATACGTGTATATCTCAAAGTGCCCCAGGTAAACCATCAACAAACCTCTGTAATCGGCGCAGGGTGGCGCTCAGCGGTCTCGGCCGTCGAGCCGGCCGTTTGTCCGTGTGTGCCGTCTTGGCCGCCTGGCGAAAGACCTCCGAGCGCGCGGCTTGGGGGAGCGAAAGGCGATTGGATAGGAGGAGAAAAGCCCAGTGTAGTCGCCAGGAGCCTGAGAAATGACATAGCATGAGGGTCGTAGGGAATCCTGACTCGCTCGGTCGGCCGTGTCGGGGGCAGAGTGCCGTTCGCAGGCGCGGTGATGGGTTCTTTGTGCGCTTGGCTCTTGTCCTGTTGCGGCGAAAGGATGCGCTGCTAAAGTTACCGCCAGCTCGGCGCAGGGCGTTGATTGGTGGCTTATGATGACTCATCAACTTGGATGACTCAGCTGAACAGGCGCCGGCCGGCCCGTTCCATTGTTGCTAGGAATAGAAACGCGACTGCAGCACAACACTGATAGCATTGAACAGTTATCAGACGACCAGTCAACTACGAGTAAGATGCGGATGAAGAGGCGCCCAGTTGGCAATGTTTTGTTTTGTTATCCCAGCTTCTCAATGAACAAACATCCACTGCCCTCAAGATCGAGCTGAGACAGTGGCCACGCAATATCCCAACGGGCCCGAAAAGGTTCTGTTTGGTCCTCATCAACTTCCGTCCGCTGCAATACACAGATCGGAGCATACGACGTCGGAGAAACTACAGCTGTCCTTGTGATTGGCCCAGCTTCTTTGTGCAAAACGCGCCGAAATACTCGTCCAGGGCGTTCACCGTCCCGCTGCCCGTCACAAGGCCCGTGGCCAAACCAACATACCCGTCTGGCCGTACAACGACGACGCCGCCCTGGTCCTCGCTGAAGCCCATCTTGGCGTGTGCGGATGCGCGGGCGTCCGGCACGCGGTGGTCCCACCGGTCATCGGCGTAGATGTGGTCACGGTACCGCGCTAGCAGCCCCGGAACATCGCGTGTAATCTCAATATCCTGGCGTCGGCTGCCAAAGATAACGCAGAACGTGAAGAACAAGCTGTGCGGGTTGTGCGGCTCGTGGTGCGACACGGTGTCCGCATCAGCGCGCCGGTAGGACGCGTAGAACGAGCCTTTCTTGTGCAGGCCACGCTCTAGGTCGCGGAGGGCCTCTGCGGTAGTCGTCGGGTTGCCGGCGAATACAAAGATGCGGAACGATCCATTCATGGGCACTTCCTGCTCGAGGTGGACAACATTAGCGTCGACAACGCGGGTCACGTTGGCGTTGATCAACAGCTGACCCGGCCGCAGCTTGCAGCCACTGTCGGGCCTGCAAACTGCCAACGCTTGAGCCGGATGATCCGGCGACCAGGTGATCAAGCTCGGCTGGTACTTGACACCGTAGCCGCTCGTAAACGCACAGCTCTCCTTGAAGGTCTGCACAAACAGACTGTCGGCGTGGTCTCCGCCGGCGGGCCCAAGGCTCGCAGAGTCGGTCGCAGCGGCAACGGCGCCGGCTGGCGGTGGTTTCTGGGAGAACAGCTTCGCGTACTTGTTGTCAAACGCCAGCAGCGTCTCAGCCACCTCCTTGCGCTCGAACTCGTACGTCTTCAACAGACTGCGGTCGGCAAATCCCCGCTCGACAAGGTGGATTTTCCAGGCCAGATTCTGGGCATCCAAAAATGCCGTGTTCATGCCCTGGCCAGCTTTTGGCTATAGTAGGCGGGGTCAGCAACGAGAAGCCGTTTGGAGCACAACTTCATAGCATGCCACTGCAACTTACGCTGTGTGTGTGGCAGGCGTCTCCGCCAAGGAAGACGCGGTGGTCGAGTGTGTAGTTGTCGGAAATGCCCTGGCCGATCGGATAGACAGAGAACCACTCAACCCGCTCCCACTCAACAGAGTACGGCTGGAAGATCTTCTTTGCCGATGCCTGCACCTCCTCCGCAGTGGCGGTTTTCCGTGGGTTCCAGTCTGGGTCCGTAGACGAGGCGATCTGGATGTAGAGCCGCACCATGTTGTTCTCTCTCGGGATGACCATGATGGAGCCCTCTCGTGAATGGATCGTGCATTTCATCTGTGGTTTGGTTCTCGAGTCAGCAGGGTGGCGTCTGAAAATGCCAGCACGGAATTCGGTGCGGTCTCACCTTGATGTCTGGGAAATCGGTTTCGACAACGCCGTCCATCACGCCCCACACATAGGCGATTGGGTCCTTGTGCCGGACCTGGATGCCCAGCTGCTGCCGAACGAAGGACCTTGCACCCTCGCCACCGAACAGATACTTCGCCTGGATTGTCTCTTGGGCCGATCCGTCGATGTGTTCGAGCTGGACCTCGACCGGGTATTCGGGGTTCTTGCTCTCGTCGGAGTTGAACGCCTTGATGGTCCAGGGCCGCTGCACGGTCAAGCCGTTCTTCTCCAAATCCGCGAGGAAGACGCGCTCGATGTAGCCCTGGTGAAGGAGCGTGGTGAAGGGATAGCGCGCATCAATGAAGCTCGGGCAGCTAGCCCAGGTGCCGGTGCGCACAATGCCGTCGCCGGCCGTGGGCGGGTCCCAGAAAGCGACCTCGTAGACGCGCGCCGGGTTGGCTTCCATGATGGCTGATTTGAGGCCCATGTTCCGAAGCAGGTCCAGCGACCGCGGCTGGATGCCATCGGCGCGGCCGGTGTCTGTCGGCTCGGGCCGGTTGTCTATGTGCTTGATTTTGTAGCCCCAACGTGCGAGGAGGGTGGACAGCATCAGCCCGACCGGGCCGGCGCCGACGATAACTGTAATGGGGGGGCATATTAGGAGACTGCAGCGTCAAGAGGCGAACGCGGAAAAAGGAAGAAGAAAAAGAAAAAGAAAGGACCATCCCCCTGTCCCGTGGAGCACAGGAACGCACCGATATCATAGTACTGCACAGGCTGGGAAGCCATTTCTACCACGCGACTCGAAGTGAACTAAGCACCCACGTTCGAGGAAGTGACCTTTGCTTTCTGAGCCTCTCGGCTGCTGTTAGTATCGTGTTGTACGCCACCGGTATTCCGACGATCAAGGCAGGGAGAGCTTGCTCACCGGCAGAGGAGAGCAGGAATGGCCGTCAGCAATGCGGTCGCACGACAGACAGAGCGGGGTGGGAGTGAGTTGGAGGGCTTGTAGAGGGCAACAGGCATGAAGTCTATAGGAGGTTGACTGAGAAAGGGGGGGGGACAAGGCAGAAGAAAAGGAGCGAGGGTTCGCACTTCGCTTATATATAAGATGCTCCTGACTACCTGGCTAGACAGGGCTCACGCAAGTCTTTTACGGAAGACAAGAAAAGAGAAGCCGCGCAGGTTGCCGCCCCCCCCCCCCCTATTCCCCTAGGGACTCGTCCCGGGTCCCGATCATCCCATCTCGGAACGCGAGACAGCCAATATGCACACAGTAGGCTGTTACGGTGTGGATGCCATCCGCGTGTTGTCTAGCAGCTAAAGAGCAGGACGGCATTGCTGATCGGTAATGGCGATGGGCTTGGGCCAGTCCGCGGTAGGAGATAATGGCGGGAATTATACGATGGGTGCGTTAGTAGTGAGACTGGCGCAATGGCATGGGGACGGGACAAAGCAGCATCTGGGGTTGCCAGTGGGGGGGAGAGCTCCAAGTGCGGCTTCGGGAGATGTGAACGGTAATCGGGGTGGGTTGGGGGAGCGAGGCACACAAGTGGGGCATTGGCTACGGGGCAGAACTGTGGCAGAAAACCGGGGCGTCTGTCACGCGCGCCGGAGGGAACGCACTCCCGCGCACAACAGCCGCAGAGCCGCGCAGACAGGGGCCAAGACAAGCCGGAGCCACAAGCCGGAGCCACGAGCCGGAGCCACGAGCCGTAAAGCCTTTACGGTTGCTTCTGTGTTTCCCCCCCCCGTGCATTCAATGCATCGTGCTCCATCGAGCCGGGATTGGCCCACGGCAAGCCCTGCGGCCAGGCCTGGTGAGAAGGGAGACGACGCAGAGGCGAAATCTGGAAGCTGAAGGGCATCTTACGTGCTCCGTAGGAGCAACAGGACGCGAAACAATGCACAGCGAGCAGCCCGGGGGTGGGAGAGGGAACAAGGGGCGTGGGAGCATCAATCGTTCCTCTGCTGGTGTTGGGGCAGGAGCGCTGCCGTCTGTGTCCGGTCCGCTCCTTCCTGTTCCGGAACCTGGGCAGCCTCTGTCAACAGCAGCATCAACAGCCCGAGCTGTGGCCTGGCAACCGCGCTGAGGCCACAATAGCTCAATAGGCTTTGCGCAACCCGAAAATGAAAACAATAATATCGCCACCTCTGCGCCCTGCTGCGTCCCCTCGATCCGGCGGACACCCGACTGCCAAGCACCTTGACTGGCGCTACGGTTTCGACCCTGAAGGCCTCACCTTGCTGTCCGCCTGCTTTCCAAGCCATTGAGGACTGCCTGCAATGGACCTTGAAGGCCTGGCCAGTGTCTAGTCGCTTCCTTTCTCTGTTCAACATCTCTGTTTGGCACCTCTGTTCCCGCATCTTACTGTGTGGTCTGTCGCCGTTCGCCAGCCTCTTCGCCTTCTTCAACCACGCGCACAAACGCACAGCGTACAAAGCATCGCGAACCGCCCGCTCGTCGTGGACCAACAATGGCTTCTCCAGAGACGGAATCCACCATGCAACCCATGCCGTGTCGACACGAGACGCTCAACGCCGACGACCCCGACGACCACGACGACTCCGATCCCGGCAAGGACTTCTCCGCCATCCATGGCAATTTCATTCCCCTGCAGAGCTCCGAGGGCCTTTTCCTGATCCCGCCCCGACGGCCACGCAGCCCACGCCGTCTTCGGTCGCGCTCACCCCGGCGTCGCCGACAGGAGCCAGGCGTGCACCTCCATCTGAGCCTGACCGACTCGCAGATGGACAAATTGACATCAACGTGCGTTCCGAGCGTTTCGAGCGTTCCGAGCGTCCCGAGCGTCCGCAAGGAAGCATCGCTGTTAGAACATCCTACTCACTGACCCTTTCAGGATTACCAAAGACGATGGCTCAAGAAGCAAGACGCACCGGCGGTCGGGCACGGTTGATGGATGCAGTGCTCCGTTCGCGTCGTCCCAGTCACAGCATGGCGTGACGGGCGTACACCCGCCGCCGCCACCACCCTTTCCTCCCGTCCGTGACAAAATGCCGCCGCCAGCATCTACCCCGGCGGAAGCACATGGCCCCAGCTCCGGCTTCGGATATCATTTTCGTGGCCGGGACAAATCCCGGGTGTGTGATGCCACGCATGGCTGTGCTGACTTGGAGCCGTTAACAAATGCCCCCGCACGGCCCGCATCTCCCGGACTGCACTCGCGAACCCAGGAGAGCATGTCTACATCTGCCGCAAACACACACATCACCACCGGAAGCACGGTGGGGCAGCGCAGTGTCGAGTCTCGGCCGACGACTCATGGCCATGATGGCTGTGGCGGCAGCTCAGTCTCTCCTTCGCGCAGCCGCCGGAAGGTGTTTGAGGACCCCGAGATGACAGATGCGTCTTCGTCCGTCTATTCCATGGACGACCTCATCCGGACCATCCCACACATCCATCCTCTATACGTCAAAAGAATCGCGGAGATGGGCTCCCCAGGCAGGACGCCGGCGCAGTCGCCCGAACGCTCCCCGAACACGCTCCAGGAGTACACTGCCTAGGCAGCGGTGTCTCCGATGTCTGTGTCTGAGCCAACCAGCAGCAGGGACAGTGAGTCCCACCCTCAGGTTTCTCCCTGGCTAGGGAATGATGAACCGCCTGGGATAAAGGAGCATCCTCCGACGGCCGGCCGCAAATCGGACGACGACTACGTTACCGTCACTGTCAGGGCCGACATTCAACCGCGCACGCATGCTGCAGACGACGGACAGCCGCGTGTAGCGTACTCGCCCTTGACGGATCTCGCAAACGAGCCTCGGTTCGCCACCGTGAGGAAGGGCCATAAGGTGATGGTTGGTCACAATGGTTGGCTTGAACGGCCAGAACGGCCTGACCCGAAGCCTCTGCCTCCTAAGAAGGGGGGCATTCTCGACGCTCTGAAGAGGATGGCAAAAGAAGTTGTGAGTTAGCCCAAAAGACTGAAGTTACGGATGCACTGTTGAGAAAGCGAGCCTGCTAACCGAGCTTCACAGGCTGAGGCGACCGACATGAAAACATCCCGCCGCCAGAGAGAAGACGAGCGTGGCCGACGCACATCGTCCCGCATCCGCATAACGCTTGATCCCCGTGAACAAAGCCTGCTGTACTGCGAGCTTGAATTCTTGCTCACGACTGCCTTGGATGGCTACATCAACAGCCAGTTCAATGCCGGACGTCTCGACGCGGACAAATACAAAAAGGTTGTCGATGCCTGGCACCAAAAGGGCCGCCCCAAAGTCATTGGCTTTCGCTATGACCTGGAGACCCAGCTGGACCTGGTGTTCCTGCACGTGAACGAGTTTCGCTTCTATGGAGACCGTGCTGGCGTGCCGGCTGCCATCTCAGGCGTCCTGGAGATGATGCGTGTGAACGCGCGGGCGATGCGGATTCGGACGTTCTGCCAGCCAGACTCGGTTACTGCGAAGCAGCTGCTCGACTCACAGAGCCTTCTTAATCTCATTGGCAGTGCAGAGCCGCGGCAGATCCAGCTCGCAGAGATCGTCCAGTTTTTTAAGATTGTCCTTGAGCGGGAGCATATGTCGCATCGTGCTGAAGAGGCAAGGGGACATCACCACCCCCCTACGGCCAAGGTGCAGCCACATGCCGCTAAAGGTCATGAGGGGGCTCCTTCTAGTACCCATCGTGCTCGCTGAGGCCAATATTTACGGGAGCTTACTTCTGCTACTTGATCCCCTCCCCTCTCTTTTCGGGGGGGGGGTGTTTCCAGGTCATATTGATTACCCAAAAAGAAGTGGCATGACTTTTTCACCAACGATAATTGCACTGAGGTGCGGAGTAGATGGAACAAACTCGTCAGACTTCAACCGACAGCAGCGTTTCTATTTGTTATTATGGCCATAGTTTCATTTCGAGGCCACGCATGTAAGATAATAGTAAAAACAAAGTAAACTCCAGAACAACTCATTCATCATTGAGACCGGGATATTCGTCAATATAGAGAAGAAACCAAAGCTGTCCATCACAAAAGAAAGACTGGGCCCCGACTTGAGTGCCCGTTTCCGACAATCCGAAAAGAAGAGAAAAAAAGAAATCGCATGGTCTCGTTATCCTTCGCGTCTTCGTCATCGGCGGTCGCTGCGGCCGTCATACGTCGGCGCTGATTTGTAGTAGTCGTCAGCCGTACCGCCGTGTTGCGGGCGGTCCGGCGGGTTGCGGCTGTTGCTGCGGCCGCCGTTGTGGCTTCGGCTCGCACTCGGACTCCGGCTGATGACGAGGTTGCGCTCGCGGTTGCCGTGCCGGCCACGGCCATGCCTGCTGCCGCCGCTCTCTCGGTCATCGTCGCTATCGCTGTCGCTGTCGCTGTCGCCGCCGCTCCGGCTGCTACGGCTGCTACGGCCTCGGCTGAGGCTGCGATCGCTGATCCCCCGGCTGCCATCACGACCGCCATACTCGAGCTCTCGAGGCTTGTGCTCACGGTCCTGCCGCCGGTCTTGGATGCGCTTCTCGATTGCGTTGGCACCCAGGCCGCCGACTGCCGCGCCCACAATTGTCGAGATCAACGTCGCCCGATGGTGGTCCTTGGAGCTGCTGTGGTGGTGGCTGCGGCCGTCGCGCTTGTCGCGCACGCGCGACGCCGCCTCCGATGCCTCGCGTGCCGCAAACCCGCCAACGATAGCGCCGAGGACGCCTACGCCAATGCCAGACGTCGACGTGCTGAACGTCTTATCAGCTGCGTGCTTGACCTTGCCGATGGCACCGCGTGAGCCGTCCGGCGACCGGCTGGGCGATGGCGAGCGTTCGCTCCGGTCGCTCCGGTCGCTGCGGTTGCTGTGGCCGCTGCCGCGCCGGGACAGGCCCGAGTGGCTCGCAGATGAAGCAGGTGGCTGAGATCTGGGGCGGTGCCGTTGTGACGGAACTTGCAGTGATTCTTGGTGGCCAAAGTCCGGGCTAGACACGTTGGGTGGAGGCGGAAACACGGGTGCGTTGGGATCGTAGGCAAGGCGTCCATGTGTGCCGGTGGCCGAGGTCATATACGGCGGAGGGAGGCCGGCAGAGTCAGAATAAATCCCGTCCTGCGACGACGAGCCGTGACGGTGGCGGCCTGCGCCTCGTGACGAGCTGCGCTGCTGGCGGTAGTCGTCATCGTCGTCTCCGTAGTATCGAGACATAACTCTGGTGGTTGTACGAAGGGGAGCGATGTAAGATTATGCGCTGGGGAGAAAGTCAAAAGAAAAGGATATGTGAAAGGGATGCAAGAAGTGCGAGAAGCTGGTTGTGGTTTTTCTGTTGTTTATTCTGGGGCGAAGAGGTGTAAAGAGGCAAAGCATCAGCACACAACGAGGGGGTGCGAGGCTGCCGTCTCCCCTTTTATACGAGAAAACCATAAGCAAGCAGAAGCCAGGCGCTCTTTGGCACTCTCTGTAAGCATCCTTTCTGGGATACGGCCCTGGCTTCGGGCAATACCCCTTGGACTGTGCCTCGTGGCCCAATGTCAGGCTACGGAAGACGAAGAGCAGGAGGGGGGGAAGCACCCAAGGCAGATGACCGGGGAACAATGCAAGCGTCGGGCTGTGGGCAGCACGGAGCAACGGCGAAGCTGGCTGCACGAGGGCTGCCAGACGCCAGGAGCCGGTGCTAGCCACGAACGAAGCCAGGCAGGAAGCACGAAAGCACGAAGCACGAAACTTCCGGACAGGGGACGTAGCTACAAGCCCCGCGGCAAGGCCGGGGAGAGCGAAGAGGGAGGCCTGGCCATGGGCCTGGAAGGGCTGAGAAGGGCATGGATGGAGAAATCTCGCAGACATTTTTGCCGTGGTCAGCAGACAGCAAACCGGAGGAGCCAATCCGCGGCCACCAAACACCTGCAGCAGCAAGACCGGCTGCACCATGCGCAAAGCAACCGGTGATGTCACATTCCCTCAGCATTACATTGCATGCGGCGGGGCAGTGCAGTGGGGCTACCGCCAACGCGCAGGGCCGTCCACAGAATCAAACGACAAATCAGAGGACGGCGCCCGGCCTGCGCCTCCCGTGGACCGCCCCGTTTCGTCTTCGAGGCTTCTGGTGCCTGTCCTCCCAGCGGCAGGGCTTTCCCCAAGGCGCCCCTGGGCGCCGCATCGGGTGCCGACAGGGCGGCGGCTTTTGGGGCTTTGCTCTCGCCTCTGTTTTGTGTATTTTCCCAGCCTTAGTTAGACGGGCGGGAACGCTCCGGATGGCCCCCGCAGTCCGAGGGCACATGGGACGCCGCCCGCTCGGCACGTGATCATCCTTGTGACGTCCTTACGGTAGCCCGTGCCGGCGGCAGATCCTCGGGAAGCCCCCGGCCCTAGCGACGTCACTACACGGATCCCCCGTACCAACAAACTTCTACGCGGTCCAGAACCTCTGTGGCCAGGCCCGTCTGTTGGCCTGCTGCATATTTACACAAATGCAGTCGCTACCCGCGAATCCGCAAATGTGGGACGGGGACGGCATCTTAACTCCTGTGTCGACATCGACACACCTACCGCACTACAAGCCACAGATACGAAAGGCTTGTTCACCATGATGGACGTCTCAAAGCCTGCAGCGGCTGCCAATCCCACGCAGCCATCGCTCTCAGTGCGCTCAAACTCGTATCCCCTGGTACTTGTGGCTCCTGGCGGCGTTAAAGCGGCCCCGGCACCGACTGCGCCGGCCTCGCCGGCCTCACTGGCCTCGCCGACCTCCCCTACCCCGGAGCCGCTTCAACGGTGGAACGAGTCTAAATATACCGTTTTTCGTTTCTTTGTCACCCTCTACTCCTTCACCATCATGGGTATGAATGACGGCGCATTTGGTGTATGTCCTCCCTGTGCTCCCTCGAGGTGTGAAACGGTCGGGCGAGGATTTCCCTTCCTGAAACTAACAAGTCCCCGACTAGGCCTTGCTTCCTTACGTATGTCTCGTCCCTTTCGCCCCTGGTCTGTTTGTCGGCCTTGTCCAGTCCCACTGACCTCTTCCCAAGATTGAAGCATACTACAATGTGTCGTATACTGTCATCTCTTGCGTCTTCCTTTCAGGCTTTGCAGGCTACCTCGTCGCGGCCCTGGCCAACAACCATATCCATCACCGCTTCGGCCAGTTCGGCGTCGCCGTCATCGGGTCGACGGGTCGCTTGATCGGTTATCTGACCATGATGTTCCATCCGCCATTCCCGGTCCTTCCTGTCATCATGATCTTTCCGGGGCTTGGAAACGGCGTGGAGGACAGCGGCTGGAATGCATGGGTTGGCAACATGGAAAACGCCAACGAGCTTCTTGGCTTTCTGCATGGTGCGTATGGCCTCGGTGCGACCATTTCACCCCTGGTTGCCACAACCATGGTCACCAAAGGCGGCCTGCCGTGGTACTCATTCTACTACGTCATGGTGGGAATGACGGGCCTCGGCCTGATCCTGGCTACAATGGCCTTTTGGGGGGCAACCGGCCAAGTCCACCGTGACAGCCACAAGTCCACCACGGGCCAAAGCCGTGCCACCACGAGGCGAGTTCTTTGTGAGCCCGTCACTTGGATTATTTCCATCTTTTTGCTCGGGTATGTTGGCGCGGAAGTGAGTCTGGGTGGCTGGATCACCTCGTTCATGCTCACTTATCGCAACGCTGAGAATTTTGCGGCCGGCATGGCCGTAACCGGGTTCTGGCTGGGCATCACCGTCGGGAGACTGATCCTTGGCTTTGTCACGGGCCGTATCGGCGAGAAGCTGGCTATAACTGTCTATCTCGTGGCGTCCATTGTCATGGAGTTGCTTTATTGGCTGGTGCCTTCCTTCATTGCCTCGGCCGTATTCGTCAGCTTCCTGGGAGTTTTTCTCGGGCCCCTCTTTCCTGCGGCGGTTGTAGCTGCCACGAAACTGCTTCCGAGCGACTTTCATGTTTCGGCAATTGGATTCGCCGCTGCGTTCGGTAGCGGCGGCGGTGCTGTGTTCCCTTTCGCTGTTGGCGCTATCGCCCAAAGCAAGGGTGTGAAAGTTCTCCAGCCGATCATCGTCGCCATTCTGGGCTTTATCCTCCTCGTCTGGTGCCTTCTCCCAGGCGGGTACAAGCCCGGCGGCCTGCAAGCTGCAAGGGAACAACGCGAAGGGGCCGGAAACCAGGTTTGTGCTGCCTCCTGGTGGGCGGCGATGCGGAAATAATTGTCAGAAACGTCGCTCTTTCAGTCTCCCACCGACAGCACGACTGCTCCAACGAGCCCCTTGTGTCATGTTCAGTTGGTTGCAAATTGCAGCAACTCGTCAGCAACACGCCGAAGGTAGAACTCTCGTGTATCACGGGGCAAGTCCTTGAACATGTTTGCTATTCTGGAAGCGTCTTGCCGGGCCTTCTCGTAGGCCGCAAGATCCCTGTTCCCGTACACGTCTCTGCCCGGCGAATACCCGGCGTCGAGGTCTCGGAAGAACACATTGACAGCGATACTGTGAGTCGAAGTCGGTGCTGCTGTATGCAGCCACAACTGTGGAAGAAACAACACGTCGCCGGGGCCGACAATGGCCTCGTAAGGGTGGCACTGCGATAGCAGGGAGGACTTCAGAGACGTAAAGACGTCAATGCTCGAGCTCGAGGCTCCTGGAGCAAACCCGAGCTGTGTCACATCGGACGGGGGGAAGAGATAAAAGTGCTTCGACCCGTGTATCTGGCAATAGACATTTGCCAGCACCTGCGACATTGTGTGAGATGGATGGGAGTGGGACGCCAAATGGTCATCTTAAGGGGGATACGGGTTTTCTTTAAAACCCTTGCTTCCCATCTAATATCTTGGAAAGGCAAAAAGCAAAAGTACTCACATCATAATGGAGCCACATATTAACAGGGCCGGAGATGCGTAAAACCGAGCTGAAGAGCTTTTCTCTGACAAACGCGAGCTGTGGAGGCAGAATGAAGTCCCCGGATATCGTTGGAAAGTCCCTCTCAAGCTCTGCAGGAGCACCAGTAGGATTATCAGCTGAGAGTCCGCGGAGGTAAACCTTCTTTCCACTTCTCGTGTCCTGGGTGAACTCCTGGAACGTCTGTGTCTGGTACCGGAAATTCTTGGAGAGGAAATCCATCGTTTGACTGGCTGCTTCATGTACGACGACCTAGGATAAAAGTGTCACGTTAGCTACCATCAAGAGGCATTCTTCAAAACGGGGGCTCGATGAGCAAGGCACACTTTTCGCTCAGGTTCGACATGCTCGGCAAGGTATTCCAGGCTCCAATTAGTGAGGCAGGGGCCAAGGTGCAGGCCCTCGATGACAACGGGCTTGCCGCTTTGGAGAATCGCTTTGAACTGCTCGTCCGAGGTCAGTTTTAAGCGGGATATAGGTGTAGTCGAAGCAGGCCCTCTGAGTTGTACGCCTATCCCTCTGGTTTGTGTTGGTTCCGCATTCGTGACAGCCAAAGTCTTCAAGTAGCGCCACGGCTTCGTTTCCTGGACAGGCTCCTTGCCAGCTGGAATATTGTTGATGTTGAAACTGTAGATGCCCTTTGACCACACCGCGCCCATAGGAAAACCAGCCATACCGCCCCCGGTGATCACAACCTCGCCATTGTCCTTGCTAATGATGGATGCGCCAGTCAGGACTGGGCGGGCGGCTTCCTGGCTGAGCTGGCTGCCATATGTCAAACACTCGATCATTTCGTCCTCTTCCCCGTATGCGCGGAACTGCACAAGCTCGATTTCTCGCAGAACACTGCCAGAATCAACAATGCCGCCGGCGACGATAGTCCAGCCGTCAGCTTGCGTGCTAATGGCACCAAATCTGCAGAGAAGCCGGGGTGCCCAGTGTCTGACCGTAGGTCTGAAACGGATAGTTGGTTTGGTGACATCTGATATGTCTAGGGTCCAGTCTACGACCGCGGTGCAAACCAGACCATCGGCCGTCATGCCGCCAGCTAGTATACCATGGAACCGCGATGAGCATTCTGTGGGACCGGTGCTCAAGATGAGACCACCAAACACAGCCTGCGGCTGTAGGTCCCCAACCACTGCGCATTGGGTCCATCCTGCTTCAGGGTGGTAAAGAAGAAAGTGGCGATGAACTGTGGTTGGGCTTGTCTTCCCGCCAGCCAGAAGAACAAGCTGTGAGTCGCCAAGGCGGACTGCCGAGTGTCGATACAGAGAGTTCGGAAGGCTATGGGATTTGACCCATTGGTTGGCCTCTTTCTTGAAGAGCCAGCTGTCGGCAAATGGGGCTGCGGGAGATGCCCGGCCGCCGACAAGCAAATAGCCAGACTCGCCAATATCGGTGAGCGTAAAGCATGACCTAGCTGCCGGTCCTCCCTGATACAGGCTTGTCGGAGAAGGATGCTCTGGGCCTGCGCTGCTTTCGTCGTACAGGTCGCATGACCGGAGCCAGCCGTCGGCTCCAAGCCCAAAGAACCCGGCAACAGACTGGTGGCCAAGGACGTCCTTCATTACCAACGAAGCGCCAAAACGGCGGGGCGAACGGAGTTTTGACGGTGCAACTGGTGAGAAATGAAGGCACAGAGGAGTAGAGGGAACCGAGGGTAGGGTTTCAGAAGTGCTGGTCTCCCCCCGCGTACAATCTTCGGGAATGGGAAGACCGGCTCGCGCATACAGAAAGAAATAGTGGCTCGCAAAGCTGGCAAACTCTTCCCATTCATCAAAGGGCTCAACCTTATCAAGTCCTTGCCTGTCGTCTGAGGTCAGAAACAGGGGGTCCGACCAAGCTTCCCACAGCGTCCAAATCCGAGTGTCCGACCAGCCTAGTTTTCGGAAGCGCTGTTGTTGGGTGTCCGTTGTCGGATACTCGTTGACGGTCTTGATGGGCGTGCCCAGTCTGTCAAAATACTGAAGCATCGTATGTGCAAATGGGCTAGAACTGCCGTCTGGCAAGATCTGCTCAAGAAGACAGAACTCGGCATCGCCGAGGCTGCCTGCCCAGCGGATCAGGGCATCAGCGGCCTCGACATCCATGTAAGTGATAGACGCCTCGGCGACAAAAAGAAACTCGCAACTCGCGATGTCGATGGCTTGCGCGAGAGCTTCGTCGATTACTGGCACTTGACGCAAATCACAGGCGATTTGGTAGTATTGATCGCTCTTGACGAGGATGCGCGAGTCACGGGGGAACTCCAGGTTTGTCAGGGCGTCCCGAAGCTCTGGCGTCTGCTCTACAGTGTTGCGTTTTGAGGACAGGAGGTCGGGGAAATCAATGTCCACAAATTTGGCACCCTTGCAATGCTCGGCGTGGCGATGCATTGTCCGCCAGGGGAGGGGGTCACTGCCACTCAAAGTCAGCAACGAGTTGGGTTGCCAGCCTGCGTTGTCGGTTGACAGATGTTTGCCTACCTTCCACAGCCCAGGTTGATGACAACCTTTGTCTTTGCAGATGGCCGGTTCAGAAACCTGCGGACCATGACATCAACGAGGTGCATTCTTAGATAGTAGCCCCTGTTAACCAACGGCGGCCGCCGCTGGTACTTCTTGACGAAGAAGCGGAAGCACTGGGGCTCATGGGGGAAGTAGACGCGCTCCACACTGCGCTTGGACACGGTGCTGCTGTTATTTGTCTACCATGGCGCCCGGGTCAGTACCACGCCTCGAACAGGACCGAGGAGCGAAGAACAACAGAAACACGGCCGGAGCCCTCCCCCCTTCCCCCTCCCACAAAAGACACCCGGCTTACCGTCATGACATTGTCCCGTCCCTCGGGCGGCAGGCCGCACATCGTTGGTGGCAGGACGTCCAGAGGCACCGAGCCGGATTGTGTCGATGCTTCTGCCGAGGACCAACTGTTGTCTCCTGTTCCCCCCTTCAGCCTTGTTCTGGTCCCGGTCGTCGAGGACTGCGCGCACTGTTTTTTTTTGTTAGTGGGGCGGCAGCCTTGCCCAGTGCTCATAATGAGCGAGGATGTGTACGAGTACTCCGTAGCTCTGCACGTGCTCCACCACCATGGCGGGCGTCCACTAAGAACCCACTGTTGTTGCCTTGCAAAGCCCCGCAGCCAGCCTTCCAAACGAGGTGTGTCCACTGCACTGCTTCTGGGATTGGCGGCACAGAGAATACGGAGTACATAGCATGAGTACGGAGCACTCGTACCGTCCACATGTGAGAAAAGAGGCGGCCGATCGACTTCCCAAGCATTGCGTCGCCACACCCACCCTCACGCTTCTTCTTCGACTTTCTTGCTCTCTCTCCACCCGTGGAACAGCCGCGCCGATCTTCTCGTGCGATTGAGTATCGGATCTTCAGCTTGCCTCGCTGCGGCGGTTTCGGACTTCGCCACAACCTTCGCCGTCGTCACAACCGGCTTGCTCTGGCTCCGGGCGGGGGGGGGGGGGGGGGGGGGGGGGGGGGGGGGGGGGGGGGGGGGGGGGGGGGGGCGGC
>JADHKO010000022.1:150784-215602 GCA_019925425.1 Ophiostoma pallidulum | reverse complement strand
TTGCCCCCCCCCCCCCCCCCAAATAAAATCTTCGTTTCTTTCCTCTTCTTTCGGTTCATGTGTTTTTTCTTTTCTTCTTCATTTCTCAACAACTCGCGTGCTCCTCCCCGGATGCCGTCATGGCACGGAGCCGTCGCTCGAAACAGGGAAAAGCCGCCCGGGCCCCCCCGGTTTTTAGTCAGAAAGTGGGGGCTCGGGGCGACCAGCTAGCTCCGCCCGACGGGCATGCCGAAACACCACACTCTCCGCGGAAGTGCAGACACGTGGAGTGACGTAGTGTTTTCTCCTTGTTCATTTTTACCGTCGCAGTCCGAACGGAGCCGGGGCGTTCGACGGCAAACGGCACACCGAGTCGGCGCGAATGCGTTGCCGCGCTGCAGAGCGTATATGCGCATGAAGGATGCTACCCCGAGAAAGGCATTTCAAACCGAGGGAGAAGGGCAAGGGGGGGAAGAAAAAGAAAAAAAAAAAAGGGGGGGGGGGGTTTCAAAAAATGCCGTCGCATCGTATTCTTTCCCTCACTTTTATTACTTTATTATATCTTCGTAAAAAACACCAATGCCAGCCAACCAAAAGGCCTCTTTCCCCTCTAGCACTCGGGGCGCACGAAAGACAGAAAAAAAAAAGCATTGGACTCCCACCGGGTCTACTACCCGTCTCTGCAACCGAGAGAGAAAGAAGAAGAAAAGTCCGCCGTTTAGAGACTGGCGGAGACGGCCGACAAAAGTACCAGAGAGGGGAGAGAGGGAGAGAGGGAGAGAGGGAAAGCGGGAAAGAGGCAGAGAGGCATCGTGTCGCGACCCATCGCCAAGTTCAAGTTCTGCAGGTTCTCCTTGACCAGAGACAGGACGCATCGCCGTTCCCCGCCAGTTGCTTTCTGTCTGATGTCTGACTTTTTTTCATTTTCATAAAGGCCAAAAAAAACACACACAGAGATACATGGTGTCGCTGGTATGGCCAAGGTGTTTTCTTTCTCTCTCTGTCACCTCGCCCTCACACGCTCTCTGTGTGTGTGTGTCTCTCTCTCTGTTTCTCTCTCTGTTTCTCTCTCTGTTTCTCTCTCTGTTTCTCTCTCTGTTTTCGTTTCTTTTCTTTTTTCCTCTTTGGGGCACGGCTTCCGCCCAATCGGCTTACACGAAGCAAAACACGAAGCGGGATGGAGAAAAGCGAAACCCGGAAAACGGTGTCAAACAAAGCATAGCTCCGGGGATGGCGGGTGGGTGGGGAAGGGAAGGGAAGGGAAGGGAAGGGGGGGGGCGTGTGTGTTAGCGAGAGCGAGAGAGAGAGACGGAGAGAGACGGAGCGAGACGGAGAGACACTGAGAGAGTTGACGAGGAGCACTAGCCCCCTTGGCCTTAAAAAACTGGGGGTGTGCAACTTGGCAGGAGGCCGCTCGTCGCCGTTGGCTGTCGTATTGCATTGCCGGTTGTTTTCTTCTGCTGTTTGTCCAACTCCCTGCGCGTCTCGCTTCCGTTTGCTCGTTTCGGAACGCACAGTCTTCGCCGTGCTCTGTCGTCGACGGAGGGTGGACTCTTGTGAACGGATCCTCTGCAATACAAGATCGTGCCGGAGGGTGCATCTACCGTCGCATTGCAACTGCCCCCCCTTCCCCTTCTCCCCTACCCCCCTACCCCCCCCCCCCCCCCCGAGCAAGCTGAAATAAGCTCAGGTTAAGTGGGGCACACACGAACGGACTTTGTGCCCTTTTACGCTTAGGGACATACGACGCATTTTCCACAACTGCCAGGGAGGGCACAGTGGACGGAGCGTTTTCTTTTTCGTTTCTGGTCTCTGCATCGAACAGGATGCAGAGGGTGGACAGCGAGTGGCCGAGCCCCTCGTCTCCCTGCTCTGCAGCAGCGTGATTCGGTGGCGGCCGTCTTCCTTGCCCCCCCCCCCCTCTCGACGACGACGGCGGCGGCGGCGGCGACGTATGCATACGACGTTATCCGTAGGGGGGTTCGTTGGGGGCCGTGTGCAGGCGTGCAGGCGGCGTGCAGGGATGCAGGTGTGCCGGTGTGCTCGCCACTGCCAGACTCCCTAGTCTTGCCGGTTGTCCAATCGCAATCGGGCTCTCTCTCGCTTCTATTACTTCTATCAGGTCCTTCTGCCATGCGCTTCGCACCTTAAAAATGGCCAGGCCGCTTCACACACACCCCCCCCCCCTTTTCTATGGCGGCTAACGGCCGACCCAGCCTATTGGGCAGAATGCGACGGCAACCTCCCCTCTACCATCCACCCCCCCCCCTTCCTCCCTCCCGGGCCCTATGATACCTAAATAGTAGCTACGTCCGTTCAGGTATTTTTGTCGCCACTGGAACGAGGACGAGTAAGGAGACAGAACGTCTTCCCCGGCCTGTCTTTGCCAGCTCCTCTTGTCCCCGTCTCCTCGAATCTCTCGCCGGGACAGCGGCTGCCTCCGCGTCCGACGACACACGCGACACGCACACATGCTCCGTACAGAGAGAGTCTCGCCATTGTGTCTCGTCTCGTTCTTTTCCACGCATTTTTTTTCTCTAGACGTCTCCACCAGGTCGGCTGCTGCCAGGCTAACAAAACGCCCGGTCTCGCATCCTGCATACGCTGTTATAAAGCTGCAGCCTGCTGGCCCCCCCCGTGCATATGGCGCCCTCTCTCTCTCGTCTTTCTCTCGCTCGCTAGCCTTGCATATGTTCAGCTTTGTGATGCTCTGCTAGGAGGGGTGGGGTGTGTAATAGTAAGATACGTCGTATGCAATGGCACAATGGGGACGGAGATGCGAGGGGCGGAGGGGCGGAGGGGCGCAAACGAACCGGCCTCGCAAGGCCTGGTCCTCACCTTTTGTTCACTGGGGAGGCGGCAAAACAAATAAAAAAATAAGCCTCCTGGCAGCATGAGCTGATGGCCGCCCTCGTGCTCCAAGCCATGCGTACGAAAAGTCTCCTCCTCTCTGCTTCTGCATCCACACGCCCCCACCCCCCTCTCTTTGGTTGCCTTCTTTTTTCCCGGCGTTTCTATCATAAATCACTACTAATCTGCGAGTTTGTGATCGGTTGAGCTGATCTCAGCCGGGGAAAAAAAGAGGGCGGGAGGAGAACAAAAAAATAAAAAATAAATAAATAAAGAGGAAAGGCGGCTTCTTCTTCACCTCTGAAACACCAGACCGCATGGCTAGGCACAACATTGGTTTTCCCAAGCCAGAAACATCCAATATACTACAGCCATGAAGAAAATAAAACACCAAAAAAGATAAAATAAAAAACAACCCCAATCCAATGAAGACTAGCACACTCAAGCTTTTCCTCAGCAGCACCAGCACAGTCCCGCCGGACAAAAGTCCCCCTCTGCCCCCCTTATCCGTACGGCCCCCGTGCCATCGGAGCTGGATCGTGCATATTCTTCAGCTGCCCTGGTTGGGCGAGGGGGACATCGCCCGCAGACCCTCGAAGAAACGCAGCAAATCAAACCTGCGCATCCGACTTCTCGGTAAAGCAATGCCAGGGATGCGGGTATTAGTTTAGTTTAATTCACTTTTCATTTTTAACCCCGTCGTTTGTCCCTTTTTTCGGGGATGGGGGGGGGGGGATTCTTTGTGCTCCCATATCCCCCTTGTTGTCCGTTGTCCACAGATTCGCCTCTTCCCCAGCCCGACTCGTCGTCCACTATGGTCCGTTCGTCTTGAGCGTTTTGTTCTTTGTTCTGTTCTGTTTCGCTCTGTTCCTTGTTTCGTCGTTCTGTTTCATTCAACTGTCCTTTTCTTCTTCGAGGTTCGCCACCGGCCCCCCCCCCCGACTCGTCGGTTCCCCCATCCCCATCCCTGTATAGCTGAGAGATTGTTCCACCACCTTCCTTGATATCGGGCTAGGTAGGGGGACGCCCCCAAAAATAAAGAAGAAAGAAAAAAAGAAAAAGAAGCACGCCATTGGTCCAGCAGAGGCCTGGAGAAGAATTAAAGTTCTTCTGGTTGACGTTTTGCCCTTCGTTCCACGCATTTTGTTGTCTGTGCGTCTGTACGAGGCGGCGGCGTATCACAAGAGGTACACGCAAAGGACACACCAAAAAAAAAGACCAAAAAGACAATAAAAAACCAGCCTCCCAATCAGATCGCGGGGACCTGCTTGCACCGTGGCGTCCATGGCTCAACCCTCAGCTCGTCTTGACACCTCTCTCTATCTGCGCTGCAGCGAGATTGCGTAGAACGATGCCTGGTCGTTTCATTGCCCTCTGCGTCCCCTGCCAGTCCTCCTTTTCACCGGCCGTGGCAAACACTCGGCCCGGCCGCTCCCCTCCCTCTGTCATGCCGCCCCGCCACCAGGTCTAGACACGTCGTTCCTCTGACGGTTCAGGCGGGAAGATGGAAAATGGAAAATGGAAAATAGAAAATGAAACTACGGCCACCTTGCCGTTATTCCTTCCGTAAAGTACCTGTTAGCCTCCGGAAGACACAACCGTAAACTGAGAGACCGGCCATAGACTTTGCAGGAATCCCGGGGGACTCTCGCTCTCTGGCTGCTGCGGGCTGGACATCTCAAGAAGACGCAAAAAACAGTTTTTTGCAGCTTTTATATGAAAGCTGGTTTCCAGAAACAGACTAGCGTGTTTTGGAGCTTTTTGGTGGGGGGGGGAGCGAAAGACAATTTTCGTCAGACGGCCCCCAAATAGGCCAAAAAAAAAAGTTCAACGAACGGCCAACGACCAGCCAACCGCGCCCGGAACAGCTTCACGAAACCATACTTCACTGCCCAGCACCGATCTACTCCAGCGCCCGAACCAAAGCACGCCGCAGAGTTTCCAAGGCACATACTGCAGCCCGGAGTTCCAGCCGACCGCCAGCAAAGAATATCTAGGGGGAGTCTCGAGGAGGAAGGAAGAAAACAAAAGAGAAAAAGAAAAGAAGAAAAAAGAAAAAAAAACGACCGCCCCCTCCTCGAACAATGACTGCCTTGGGCCATGTGATTGTGCCCGGCCAGCACCTCGGCCCGGCCAGCCAGTATCTGCCGGGGCCAGGCACCCATCTGAGCGACGGCCAGGTGTATGCGTCGCTGCTCGGGCACGTCCAGATCAGCCCGTCAGCGGCGGCGGCGGCGGCGGCGACGACAGCGACGGCCCCGGGCCCGGCAAAGCGACTGACGCGGATTGACGTGCCCACGGCGGCGGCGGCGGCGGCAGCAGCGGCCGCCCTCGTCGACCGCCGCGCCACCGTGGCCGTGTCGCGGGCGGCGCTGGCCGTGGGCGGCGAGGTGCTGCCGGACGTCGGCAACACGGTGCTGTGCCGCGTGACGCGCATCACGCAGAAGCAGGCGGTCGTGGCCATCCTGGTGGTGGGCGAGACCGTGCTGGACACGGCGTGGCAGGGGCTGATCCGCGCGCAGGACGTGCGCGCGACGGAAAAGGACCGCGTCAAGATCTACGAGTCGTTCCGGCCCGGCGACATTGTGCGCGCGCAGGTCATCTCGCTGGGCGACCAGGCCAACTACTACCTGTCGACGGCGAGCAACGCGCTCGGCGTCGTCATGGCCACGAGCGAGACGGGCAGCCCCATGTACCCGGTCAGCTGGAAGGAGTACATTGACCCGGAGACGGGCCTGAGCGAGCCGCGCAAGGTGGCCAAGCCGTTTTGAAGAGGATGAGGAGGATGAAGAGGGAAAAACCGAGAAAGGGAGAACGAGAGAGAGAGAGAAGAGAAACGAAAAGACGACAAGGACAGCGACCGTGGGGGGGGGGGGGGGTGGTTCTTCTGACGACACACTGCTCTTCCTCGACACCCCACGCTGTTTGCGACATCCCATGTGGCGATCAGCAGGGCTGTGGCTGCGCTGCCTGTTTCTGCCCGTTCACCGACAGCAGCGGCACGCGGCGGACGCCCCGTCTGTAGCCCGGCCGCGCAGCGCATGAACTTGGCCATCGCCCATGCGCGCCCCCTTCCCCCTCCCCCGGTGCTCCGAAGGGCATCCTCTTCCTATGCAGCACAATGTCCTGGGACACAGATACAGCCTTCCACAAACCCGGCCTTACGCGGCAGCGCGTTTCATGCCATGTCGGCTCAGCCGCCCAACCACCAGGCAAAGTGGCTCTGCCAACCACCGCTCGCTCTACCAAAAGAAAAATCGCCCGGCTGCTGTGCTGCGGCATGAAAGGACCATCCTTGCGGTGTGTCCCCGGGTCTGGCCGGCCAGCCCGCCCATACGACGTTCCCGACCGCGAACAGATGGCGATTCTCTGGCGGGACGCACAGGTGGACCTTCTTGGATGACCAGCTGCCAGGAACGCGAGGAAAAGACGCATAAGGCCAGGGGCTAAGCAGACCAAGATAGAGCAGAATGAAACGACGGTTGCTAAAACATGTAGAGTGTCCTGTCTTTTCCCCCTTCTCTTTCCGCAACAGGGCTCTGAGCCTGCACGGGCGCAGTGGTGGCCCAGGCCAACAGCCGCAGCGGCGACGTGCAACGGCAACAGTCGATCGAGGGAGCGTAGAGGGTGCAGCCCCGTGTCGTCTGGTGTCTGCGGCCGTGATGCGGCTTCTTTTTTTTCTTTCTTTTCTTTTTTCTCCTTTTTTTTTTCTCCTTTCTCTTTTCTTTCTTTCTTTCTTTCTTTCTTTCTTTCTTTCTTTACTTCCTTTTCTTCAGCTTCTCTTTTCGACCGTAGAGTGCGCAGCCTCGAAAGACGGCGCAAATGCTGCAGGGATCCGAAACACGAGAGAATGGCAATGCCCCCATTCGCGGGTGTCGCGGATCGACAGGACGGCATGCTGCTTTGGGCGGCCCGAACAAGACTGCACCGCTGCTGATCCGATTGTGTTGACGATGGTTTGCGCGGCAGTTGCAGCGCGCGCTGCGCCCAGCCGCGAACGACGCTAGTTGCGTGACCAGCCGCAGGGACAGACAGACACCAGTTCAACCAGGGAAGGTGGAGTGGTGGTCTCCCGTCCACGTCGCAATGCCTTGCCGCGCACATGCCACAGCCGCACCTGCCCAAAACAAACCACACGTCTTTCTCGGAAGGTGGGATGGGAGGGGACGAGGATTAATTAGCCGCCCACGCAATTTCGCGCTGAGAATCTGTCGAGACGCCTTTCTTTTGCCTTTTGGCCCACGCTCTCTCTCTGCTTCGTCGTTCTCTTTTCCGCGCCGCCCCGTCGTCTCTCTTTTCTCTTTGTACACAGCTACCGCAGGACGACTGGGCTGGTTGAACAGCCACAGAGCGGGAAATCCCCAGATCGGGCGACGCGCAATCAATCCATCACCAGTCAAACGACCAGCGACGACAACGACACGCCGACCACCGCCCGACACAAGATGGCCTCAGCAGAGGCGCCGGCCGACACCGGCGGCGGCAGCTTCTCGTCGTGCCCGTGCCCGCAGTGCGGCTTCGTAGCTGCCGTGCCCGCGCCGGCAGCAGCCCCCCCCAAGACCGCCGGCGACGACGCAGACGCAGACGCAGACGCAGACGCAGACGCGCTGCTGCGGCAGGCGCGCGAGCAGATCCAGGCCCTCGAGTCCCAGGTCGTCCTGCTCGACCAGAAGGCCGCCGCCGCCATCGACCGCTGGGCCGACTACGAAGACGAGCTGGCGCAGGTGCGGCGGCAGCTGGGCGCCGCGGCCTCCGCGACGGCTGCGGGGGCGTCGTCGTCGGCCCCGTCGCCGCCACCACCAGCGCCGGCCACCCCCTCGTCGCCGATGCGCACCTCCTTTCTGCCCGCCGGCGCCGCCAACCGTCTCTCGGCCTTGTTGGCGCCACGGACCGCAAAGTCAACGCCGAATCTGAAAGCCGGCGCTGCAGCCATGGCACATGCCAGAAAGCCGCTGCCGCCGCCACCACCGCCGCCACACGAGCAGCCCGCCACGGCGATGGCCGCAGTGGCCGCGATGCCCGCGATTCCCGCGATGCCCGCGATGCCCACGCCGCCTCCGTCCGCAACCAACAACACCTACGGCTCCGCGAACGCCGCCTCACCCCCGTATTCCGCGGCGGACGCCTCGCCGACACCGCGGACGTCCTATGGCTCCTTTCCCTTTTTCGGTGGTGGGAAAGGCCAGACGCCACCGTCGCACCTGCAACCACAAGAGCAACAACAGCAACATAGGGCCGTACAGGACGACAGCAGCCCCACCACAAAGGAGCTCCTCGAGGCGCTCACGCGCGAACAGAAACTGCGCCGTGCCGCCGAAGGCCGTCTGCACGACACCAGCCGCGAGGTCGAGGAGCTGAGCGTGTCGCTGTTTGAGCAGGCCAACGAGATGGTGGCCGAAGAGCGCCGCGCACGCGCGCAGCTGGAGGCGCGCGTCGCCGTGCTGGAGCAGCGCGACTCTGAAAAGAAGCGGCGGCTGGAGCGGCTCGAACAGGCCATGAACCGGATCGAGCGGCTGCGGGCGATGCTCGGGGTCGTGGGGGACGTGGGGGACGTGGGGGAGGACGCCACGGCGAGCGCCGCCGCCGCCGCCGCTGCAGAACCTTTGTCTTCGCCGAGAACGTCACAAGCGGCTCCAGCTGCGCGACAGGAGTCACTCGCGAGCCAAGCGAGGCTCTCCCTGCCGCTGGCAGCTTGAAACGAGGCCTGCATAGGATATACGTATATGTACACATATACAGGTCCAGACGCTTTGCTTTATACGACTAGCAAACGACGCCACCCAACAGCATCTTTGTACGATTTCATCAGGCGGTGGTTTTTAACGGGGACATGTTCGACATCCAAAAGGGGGTGGTGACATTTTGTGTTTTCTAGGCGTTTTTGTTTTTGTTTGTGGAAATTGGAAACTGGGGGGGGGGTTCGACGCCTCTCGGGTCATGCAAAGGGAAAATAATAGCAGGCAGCCCTCGTCTGTGGGCTGGGAGGACTATGAGGAACCATGGGATCACGAAATAAAGAAAGGGGGATCTACCACAAGAATGTGTTTTACGAGAAGATGATTAACTTCTCTTCCTCCTCTCTGCTCTCCTGCACGGGGGCAGGGTGGGTTTGCCCTCCCTTTTTGTTGTTTATGCATCTTGATTCGTAGTTTGAGAATTACCAGTTGCTAACATATTCGGCCAAAGAAATTTCCAAGTACATAAGCATTATACGGTAGTATATCTTTAGACAACTATTCGGTTTTTTTCCCGTCCAAAACATGCGCTTTCCGTTTCCCAGAGAGACCGGCGACGGTTCGAACCTGTGCCTCTAACGTCTGCTCCGCCTCCTCCTCTTCTTTGTCTTCGTCCCTCCTCCTTCCGTTCTACTCTGCACGCGTCTCCGGCTGCGCCCCGTCCACGGCCGCAAAGCGCGCATTGGCCGCGGCCAGCTGGGCCCGCGCGCCCTCGTCGAGCAGCCGGTACCACTGCTTCAGCAGGCCAATGTACTGCGCCTCCCGCCCCAGATCCTCCACGGGCGGCCCGTTCACCTGCACCGGCGGCTGTGGCGGCGGCGGCGGCGACTGCCGCTGCTGCTGCTGCTCGTTGCCACCATCCTCCTTGCTCTTGTTGGCGCTGGCATGTCCCTCGTGTCCCTCGATGTTGTGGTCGTTGTTGCTGTCTGCTCCGTGCTCTCCGTGCTCTCTCGCCTCGCCGGCCGCGGCCTCCGCTGCCTGCAGGCTCGGGAACACGGCGTATGCGCTCTCGTCCGTCGACCGCAGCCCGAATCCCTTATCGTGGACCGCGATCACCTCGAACCGCCGCAGCAGGAGGCCGTCGCCCGCGCGGAACGTGGGCAGCGAGCCCTTGTGGGCACGGAAGAGCTTGACCTGCACAATGGCGTCGATGTCGATGGGGGACGGGCTGCTGCTGCTGCTGCCGGGCGAGGGGCTGCCCCCCGCGCTGCTGCTCTTGCCGTAGTAGTGGTGGAGGTGGAGGTGGTGGCGCGACGCCGACACGTGCTCCACGAGCGACGGGTCCGTGGCCGTAAACGACATGGCGTACTGGCGCGTGCGCGTGCGCCGCGGCGGGTCGTCGGCAGACGACGACGTCGCAACCACGGCCACGTCCAGCACGGCCTTGAGGTGCGGCCGCAGGTTGCGCAGCGGCACGCAGTCCGGAACGGTGTCGCGACAGCGGTCGAGCGCCAGCTTGACTTCCGCCATGGACGGAACGTGCGTGGTCGCCAAAGCAGCCGCCGGCGCCGCAACCGGTGCCGCTGCCGCTGCCGCTGCTGGTGCCGGCTCTTGGGCAGCCCGCTTCTTGGTCGCCGCGCGGGCTAGCAAAACGCTTACATCACCGCCGCCGGCCGTCGCAGCTTCCTCGAGCTGGTCTGCAGTCGTGCTGCTGCGGCTGCCTTGGCGCGGCGTACCATCGCCCATGGCCGCTGCCATGGCCGCAGCCGCGGCGGCCGCCGACCGTGTCTTCGGGGCCGGCGTTGGAGCAACGGCATCCAAACCTGGCTCTGCCGCCGCGGCGATGGTCTTGATCCCGGCATCTTGGCCGGTGGATGCGGCATCGTCGGCACTCTTGTCTTTGCCAGCCAGCGCATCTGGCTTCGGGGCTGCTGCTGCTCTCTTCGGACGTCTGCCCGTGGATGCGCGGGCCAGCAGGATGCTCGCATCTGACGGCTCAGGCGACGCCGCAGCGGGGGCGGGCGACGGGCTGACGCTCTTTCGGAGCGACCGGCTGTTCGTCGAGCGGAGCGACATTTTGTGGCGCGTCTCGGCGGGCGCGGGGGCCGTGGAAGAAGGCTCCTCTTGCGTGGCGGCGGCTGCTGGTTCGCTCTGGGCTTCATGCTGGGGTGCCGGCTGCTGCGTTTCTGGCTCCGCCGCGACCGGCGCTTCGCCGTGTAACGGGACCGTAGTTTTCTCGGCCTCGGCCATTGCACCGCCCTCCTCAGCGGATGGCAGAACAGCAGCAGCGCCGGCCGTGGTGTGCGGTTGTTCGCCTCGGTCGGCCTCCTCGACCTCAACCACAACGGTGAACTGCTCGGACGCAAAGCTCTGCATGTCGACATCGGTTCCCGCATCGACGTCCATCGCGTCGTCGTCGTCGTCGTCGTCGTCGTCGCCGCCGCCACCAGACACGGCGCCTTTTTGGCTGGCCGGGGCTGGCAGCTGGGAAGGGCCGTCTTCGACCACCATGCGGTCCTCGTCCTCTGCGGCCAGACGCTCGGCATGGTCTTCCATGACCACATCCAGCGCGGCGTGAAGGGCTGCGGGGAGGACGGTGTCCATGCTCTCGTCGCCGTCGCTGATGACGCTGCGCATGTCAATGTCTGTGTGCTGCTCAAAGTCGAAGCTCATGGCCATCTCGGACAGCAGCTGGCTCTGGATCTGGCCATCAATGTCGACGTCTGAAAAGGATGCAAACTCAGTGACATGGGATACGCCGTAGTGAACCGTGCTGCCTTCTTGCGTCTGAAGCGGCGTGGGGAGGGGCGCCGGTGCGCCAGCCAAGTCCGCCGCCGCCGTGGCTGTCGCCGTGCCGGCAGCAGCGCGTTGCGGCGCCTGCGCGGTTAGGGGTGGTGCGACTTCCGCCGCATCCTCCTGTGTGCTCTGAGAAATCGCGTGCTGGGTCGGCGGTGGAGAAAAGGGGGCACCAGAGGTGGCGGCAGAGTCTGCCTGTGCCCTCTGGGCAGCCTGGCTTCGTGTGAGAATGGCCGTTTCGGACGGCTCATCACCGCCTGTACTCTCGACTGGTGGGGGCTGATGTGCTGGCTCTGCGGGTGGCGAGGCCGTGGGGCGCACTGCGCTTTCGTCTCGGGCCCCTTGGCCACCTTGGTCACCTTGGTCACCTTGATCACCTTGGGCGTCTTGGCCGGGCTGCAGCTCCTGCTGTTCGGATTCCCGTTCTTGCTCCTCCGGACCGCGCTCGACCACGTCGGCGTCTGCACTCTCGTCAGGCAGAGCACCGGGCTGCTCTGCTTGTTCTGCGACTTGGTGGTGAGGCTTGGCCACCGCTGGAAGCTCTGGGGGCCCCGGAGGCCCTGGAGGCGCAAACGATTCTACCTCGGCCTCGGCTGCTCGGCCCTCGCCCGCTGCGTGTTCTTCAGACGACCCCCTCTCCGCTTGTGCGTGGGTGGCATCTTCCGTAAGCATGTGCGCAGGCGACGCAGGGGGCTCGGATTCGGCAGCTGGGGGCTTGGGCGTATCTCGTGCTTCGGGTTTGTCGATCTGCGGCTCTTCGTTCTCTGGGGCGGGGGAGCCCTCGCGAGGCTGGTCCTGAGGTGCCGGGACTCCTTCACCATGCTCAGGCTGGGAGGCTTTGCCATCTTTGGCTTCAGAAGACAGCTCGGCCTTCTCTTTCTCGGCTGCCAGTTCCGCATCAAGCTCGGCCTCCAGTTCGGCCTCCAGCTCGTCTTCAGACCCTGACGCAGAAGCATGCGCCTCCTGCTGCTCTGCCGCTTGTGCGCGACGCTCTTCGCCTTTGTCAGGGACGACCGCTTTCTGATATCCAGATGATGCAAGAAGAGCAGAGGCGGCTTCTTCCATTGCCCCTGCTTCGTTTTCTGCAGCTTCACCTTCTCCCTCTTCTTCTTCTTCTTCTTCTTCTCCTTCTTCACCGTCTCCTTCGTCTTCATCTTCTCCGTCCTCCTCCTCTTCCTCTTCCTCCTCCTCTTCCTCCTCCTCTCCCTCTTCTTCTTCCTCGCCCTCATCCTCCTGCTCAGTAGCCTCTTCTGTTGCGACTTCAGATGGACTAGAAGCTACTACTGCTGCTGCATCTTCGGATGGCGCCGAAGGCCGACCCAGCCCTGGCGTGGCCGTTGGCGGCACATGTGTCTCCGTTCCGGGGGCATTTGGCTGCTGTTGAGGAGGCTCCTGCGACTCGTCGTCGTCGTCGTCCGAATCTGATAGGAGGTCGATAACGACCGGCTCAGATGACTTTTGAGGTGCCTGGTACAATTGGGGTCGGTAGAAACCTGGCTGATGTTGTGCACCCTCCTCCTCCTCCTCCTCTTCTTCTTCTTCCCCATCTCCCTCCTCTTCGTCGTCATAGTATTCTTCTTCTTCGCTTCCCTGGTCCTCGTCGTAATCCCCATTAGTCGCGTCGCCACGCTGTGGAGCCGCATAGTGTTCATCATCCTCTGCTTCGGCATCCTCATCATACCCCTCTCCCTCCTCTCCCTCCTCTCCCTCCTCGTCTTCCTCCTCCTCCTCCTCCTCTTCATCTTCCCCCTCTTCTTCGTCGTTTCCGCCGTCAAACGTTGCGGCTCCACTTTGCTGGGGTACGCTGTCATCTTCGACGTCGTCATCAATGTTGGCGTAGTTCCGCATGTCGTAGTCGTCGCCTGCCTCGTCTGTGTTTTCGCTGGCGTTGCTGGCCTCTTCGTCGCTCTCGTCCCGGCCCCCGTCTTCTCCCTCAGCATCAACGCCTTCTGCAACATCCTCGTCGTCGCCCTCGGCATCTTCGTCTGCCGCGTCGAGTTTGTCAGACGCCGAATCGTCTTCCTCCTCAGACCGTCGTTGGCCTGAGGGGCCGTCCACCATGCCGACCATCTGCTCCTCTGCTTCGTTCTGGTAACGCCGATCGTTGTATCCGTAGTCGTCAGCCTCACGGGGTAGACCAGTCGGCTCGTCCTCAAAGACACCTTCGTTGGCTCCACTTGTTTCCAGGGTCTCCGCGTTCCCCGCCGGCACATGAGCAGGCAGCGCGTGCGGAGAGGCGAACCCCCCTACATGCTGCGAGTTCAGTGCCGCCGCCTCGCTTGGCCAGACAAACATGTTGTCTTGTGGGGCGGTGCCGGTCGGCTTGTCCTGGGCCGTTGTCGGTGGTGCCGTGGCCCGCAGGAGGGCTGATGCTCCTTCCGGGGCTCCAAACCCACTGTGCAGGCCATGGTTTTCGGCATGACCAAACGGTGCCTCATGGGATGGCGCTGGCGGCATGAAACCGTGTTGCGGTGGAGGTTCAGGGTAATGGAACTCGGCATCGGGAAACTGCTGCTCCGGCAACGCTGCCGCATCGCTGGCGAGAGGGTGGTGGTCTAGGTGTGGCTGGTGCTGAAAAGAGCTTGTGGGATCCCCAAATGCAAACCGCACGCTGTCGTGGAACATGGCGTCGTCGGGCACAAAACCCATCACGTCCGCTCCAGCCGTCGTGGAGGACATGGAAGGCACGCCAAACGGGTTGCTGTTCGAGGCGAGGGTGGACGAACCGAAAAGGGCCGACGAAAAGGGATTGTCCGGCTTCGATGGCGTCTTCTGGGGGCCCGAGAACGGATTGGGGATGCCCACTTCCGTTCCGACGGCAGGCGCCGTAGCCCCTTGCTGAGGTACAGCGGTTGCTGTTTCGTGGCGTGAGGTCACCAACGGTTGCGGCGACGGCTGTATTTGGTTGGCTTGGGTTGGCGTCTGCACGTCCGGTCCTGGTGCGCCTGGCGGAGGCGCGGTATGCGCCGCGGCATCCAACGTCTGCGACGGCTGTTCTGTTTGCGGTCGGAGAGCGGGCGTTGGCGTTGCCGCCCGAGCCGCCGAGGGAGATGATGCAGGCGCAGCCCCAGACTGGCTTGGCCGGCTCGTTTCGTCGGCCAGCTCGCCCGCATCGGCATCACCTTCGCCGTGCGGGACTGTCTCCTCAGGCTCACGCACCGGGCTGACGGACTGGCTACTGTATCGCCAGGCACTGCTCGGCCGCCCAAAGCGCGTTCTTTTTCGACCCCGGCCGCGCACGCCACCGTCCTCCTCAAAAACGTCAAAGCCGGGCTCGAACAGAGAGCCGAATGAGATCCTCGCACGCTTTATAAAGGCCGGCGATGCGTATTCCTCGTTGTTGAGGAAGGGGCCGGGAGAGACGGGGCGGCGCAAACGATCGGGGAGCTGGGGAGAAGGCGGTTGGGCGCTGCTGCTGAGCAACATGCCGCCTCCGTTTTGCACCTGGCCAGGTGCATCTTGTGTTGTTGATGTTGGCGCGGCGGCCTCGGCCTCGTCCAGGGCGCTGTCCTCCGGCTGGTCCACATAGATGTCGTGCGGCTCCTGCGCCTCGCCAACCGTTGCGTGCAAGACGATCTTGCCACGAAACTCCAGTTGCCACTCCACGCGCGAGCCAGGGAGACGAGCGGCGGATTCGTCCTTGGACCAGGTCGCGCCGTCCAGCCCCAGCAGCACCTCGTCGCCGCCGCCCAGCCCGCTCCGGGCCACAGTCGCCGCGGACGGCCCGTGCAGCTGGACGCGGATCTGGCCGCGGGAGCGGCGCAGGCGGACGTCGGACTCGGCAAGCAGAAAGGCGAGGGAGTGGTTGACCGAGTTGTACGGCCACACAATCGTGACCTCGCCGCGGACGGCACGCGCCGCTGGCTGCTCGTTGTCGTCGGTGGCGAGATGGGGCCCCAGTTGGGCGATTGGCGTCACGGTGGCCGCAGCGAGAAGCGCCGGCACAGACGGGCCGCCGTCGGTGGACGGGCCATCCGCAGAAGCCATGGCGATGGTCGTCGAAGGTTCGGGAGGCAGAGGTGGTCGAGAGCGGCGAGGTTCAGGGGCGATTCACGGCGCGCGTCATCGTCCAAAAAAGATGAAGGAGAGGGGGGGGAGCAAGCAGAACAAAGGTCCCTGGAATGGTCGCGTGGACGAATAAGCACCCGTGCCCGTACGGCCACGTATGGTAGGGGGTAAGCAGGCACGGCCAAAGCCGACAGGGGTGACGTTGTTACGGGCGCTGGAGGGCTGCAGAGCTGGAGAGCCAGACGGTCATTCACGACGGTTTTTTTCTCGCGATGTCGTCGGCCTTGGGCGATGCGCGCTCGTAAATGGCAGGAGCTCTTTAGCGCGGCTTGGTTCGAAGCTTTGTTTGGCCCGCCAGCTGGCAGTACGGCCGAAAGCAGAAGGCGGTGAGTCTTATTGGGCAGAAAGCCGGGATTCTGTATGCTTACGGCACGCCCTCCCTCTAGGGGCGTGTTCGCAGCAAAATGACGTGACGGGCGTTTTGCTGCGGATGCGCGGGTAGCAAAGCGCGCTGTCAGTGCTGCCGGTGTCGTCCGTTTTTCCACCCCTCGGTCATCGCGCAATTGACGCCGCGAGATGCACACTGCAGTGCACTTTGTCCGAAGGAGACGGTTCCGCAGTGTGTGGAGCTTGCCGCAGCCGGCGCCCGGCGAATGGGCTGAGGCTGGATGCAGGATTTGTGTTTTCTTGTTTTCTTGTTTCTTGTTTTCTTTTCTGTTGCCTTTGTCCCCGGTTGCATCTTCGTATCTCCTCCATCTCGCCTCGCACAAGACGCGGCTCGGGTGCTTTCTTTCGTCTGGCTTCTCAGGCTCCTGTCGTGTGCGGTAGCACTGTGCTGATCTCTGCTGCTGCATCCATCCTGCGTCCCGGACAACGAACATCCATCATGGCTGCATCCAGATTCGATGTCCGGAGTGTAGCCATTATCGGCGCCGGGGCCAGCGGCCTCGCAGCGGTACGGTACTTTCAGGCACAGGGCGTGTACGACCGCATCGTCGTCTACGAGCAGCGGTCGGAAGTGGGCGGCGTCTGGAACTACAACCCCCATCCGACCGACCAGGAACACATCCCGCAGGTGTCGCCGCATCTCCCGCCCGATGCACCCCTGCCGCCATTGCCGACCGAAGGGCAGCACGGACCAGCCGCGCCCGCGTTTTCGACTCCGATGTACGACACCTTGTACGTGAACCTCCCGCATCCGTTGATGGGTTACACGGACTACTCCATCGCGGACTTCCACAACGAGAGCCGCGCGGGCCAGCCCCTGCCCATCTACCCGCACCGCCAGCTTATCCAGGACTACCTGGTGCGATACTCGCAAGAGGGGCGGCACTTGATCCGGTTCTGCTCGCAGGTGGAGGGTGTGCGCCTCCTCCGGCGGCCGAGGCCACGGCAGACCGGCGGTGTCCCCGGCGGCGTCGCCGACGGTGCACCAGATGGAACGACGTGCGGGACGTCGGCTGGCACTGCGGCCGACAGCGCTGTGGACAGCTGGGAAGTGCGCGTGACAGACACGCGAGACGCGTCTGTCTCAGTCGAGACGTTCGATGCTGTGGTCGTGGCCAATGGCCACTACGACATTACGTATGTGCCGGCCATTGCCAACATCGAGGAATTCAACGACGCCCACCCAGGCGTGGTGACGCACTCCAAGCGGTACCGAACGGCAGAGCCGTACAGAGGCAAGAAGGTGGTCGTCGTGGGCAACGCCGCGTCCGGCATCGACATTGCACAGCAGATCAGCCACGTGTCCCAGCGCCCGCTCTTCTTGTCGGTGCATACGCCGACGCCGCCTGACAGCCTCGCGCGCCTTGTCGGCGCCGAGGAGGTGCCCACGATCCAGGAGTTCCTCGTCGAGGAGCGCGGCGTGCGGCTGACCGACGGCCGGGTGCTCCGCGACGTGGACGCCGTTGTGTTCAGCACAGGCTACCTGTTCTCGCTTCCCTTCCTGGAACCTCGGCAGCCGCCGCCGCCGCCGCCACCGGCGGGCGAGGAGACGAAGACGCCAGCAGGCGGCCAAGGCCTCGGCTCTTTGCTGTCGACCGGCCGGCGCATCCACCGGCTCTACGACGACCTGTTCCACATCGACCACCCGACGCTGGCCTTTTTGAGCGTGCCGATCCGCGTTGTGCCCTATCCGCTGGCGCAGGCGCAGGCGGCGACCGTGTCGCGCGTCTGGGCCAACGTCTTGGATCTGCCGTCGAAGGACGAGATGGACGAGTGGGAGCGCGAGGCGGAAGCGGTGCGCGGGCCTTCGTTCCATGCGTGGCCACTGTACGGAGAAGGGAAGTACATCAATGCCGTCTACAAGCGGATCATGGAGGACGACAGCCCGGCGTCGCGGGCCGGCAAGGCGCCGCCGCGCTGGGACGACCGTCTGCTCTGGATGCGGACGATAGCGCGCGACGGCCGGGGCAAGTTTGACGACGCGGGCTGGACGGCGACGTCGTTGGAGGAGCTCGGGTTTGTCTACGAGCCAGGAGCCAGCGATGCCCTCGTCGCGGCCCAGGAGTGAGAGACTGCTGGGCGTGGAAAAGACGGCAAATGCGAATCCTTGACGGCTCTCGTTGGCGGTTAGAATATAGACATGCGCTCTTGTTTGAACTGCCTGTTGGTTGCACAGTTCTCAAACCAGCATCAAATCACAGCCGCCTGCTTCTGCCTCAATGGCCGTCACGATGGCCAGGCCCACTTTTCTCCAGGAAGTGACACCGTTCCTGCCTTGTGCGATGCAGTCTGTTGTAAACGAGCCATGCACACAGGCAGTTGAATCCGGCAGGCACGAAAGGCGTGCGGAAGGCGCCAGTGGTCGAGGTTGTTCACAGCGCCTCCCTGATTGGCCCCTATTGCCCACCGCTCCTGCGTTTCTCCTGCATGCTCGGCGCACTTGCCTTCCTTATCGCCAGAAGTAAGCGTACATAACCCACGCCTGCTCCGTAAGCTATCTGCGGCCAGCAGAGTTCTGAACAAAGTCTCCGGGGTCGGTGGGACCCACAGTTTTCGTCAACTAGCAGAGGCAGGCAGATAGTATGCGTACTGCGTACTGCGTGCTGCGTAGCATCAGCACGCCGTACGGGCAGCGCTGGTCGGGCTGTCCGTTTTGGCGGTCACGTCCGACGGTTGTGGCATGGCGGTCGTATTTTTGTGTGCCGTCACGGAAACCAATGAACCAAAACGCTGGGGCTTGCACCCAGAAAACGAGACCTCTCCTCATCCTCCTCGTTTTGTCGAGATCCGCCGGAGCATCGTTGATTTATAATAGTCCCGTTAGTGCTATTAGCTATTAGTATCCTTGACCGGCTAGTCCCCAGACTGTTCGAGCCTCTCTTACAACTCCTTGCGCTGCGAACGGACCGCCGCTGTGCCCACTCTCGACTCTTGCCTCTTTCTTGCACCTCTCCCCCCCCAAAACCCATCCATCCACGCCGGCAGCCTCTCGTTTTACAATGGCAGCCATGGACTTCTCAGTCGACGCGCTGTTCGGCGCCCACATCGCGTGCTCAGAGGTGCTGTCGCCGTCGATGTCGTCTTCGGCCGCGCTGCCGTCGACCGCCGCCGACTCGCAGACATCCGCATGCTCGTCCTCCGCAGTCTGCGGCGCTGCCGTGGCTGGCGAGCGGCCGCCGCCTCTGGACCTGACGCATCTCTTTGCCGAGACCACCAAGCTGCGCGTGGCCAGCAAGATGAAGGAGTACTACAAGTTCTTTCTGATCCCCAACATTGGCAACCTGGCAGGCGGTGAGTTTCTTTGTGGCTTGTAGCCTTTTTGTTGTGTGCTTTTTTTGGTGTTCCTGTCTTTTCTTTCTTCTTCCCCCCCCCCCCTTTCTGACTCGAGGATGACCCCCCCCCCCTCTCAAGGCCTACCAAACGTCCAGTTCTTCCCCTATGACACCCTCGAGGCCAAAATTGCCAAGCCAGAGCGCTGGACACCCTCGCCCAACAAGCAGAGCACCGTCGACAGCGACGACGACGAAGACACCGTCCTCGTGACCGACCGCGTGGCTGCCGTCAACCTCACCGCTGCTTCTCCGCCGACGTCGGACGCGTCGGCCCGCAGTCCATCCGACCGCGCGGCCCCCGCCCACCTCGTCGTGCCCAAGTCGGCGCCCGCCGGCGTCACGCCCGACAAGAAGATCGACCTCGCCTCCGCCCTGCAGTACGGCAGCGCCGACGGCTACCCGCCCCTGCTCGCCTGGATCCGCCAGTTCACGCGGGAGCACCTGCACCCCAACGTGCCGTACAAGGGCGGCCCAGACGTGGTCCTGACCGTCGGCGCCACCGACGGCTTCAACAAGACGCTCGAGCTGTTCGTCGACAACTGGAGCCCCAACCGCGACGACGTCCGCGACCGGCCCGGCCTGCTGTGCGAGACCTTTGTCTACGGCAACGTGCTCAGCCAGATCGCCCCCAAGGGCATGCAGGTCGTGCCCGTCGTGGCGGATGCCGACGGCATGGTCGCGCACGGCCCCGGCGGCCTCGAGGATGTCCTCGCCAACTGGGACGAGGCCACGGGCCGCCGCCCGCACATCTTGTACACGGTGACGTGAGTTTTTGTCTATGCTGCGCCAGCTCCCTCTTCTTTTTTTTCCCTTCCACCTGCCCCCCCCGCGGGGGGGGGGCCTTTCTTTCGCTGGTTGATGTTTCCTCTCCGTTCTAACCTGCCCGAACCGCAGTATGGGCCACAACCCCACTGGTATCGTGCTGAGCACAGAGCGCCGGAAGCAGCTCTATGCCATCTGCAGCCACTTCGATGTCATCATCGCCGAAGACGACCCGTACTGGTACCTCCAGTACCCGTCGGCCGCCATCAACGAGGCCGCGTCGCGGAACCTGGCGAAGCCCAAGTCGCCGCTTGTGCCGCCTGCGCTGGACCAGGCCGGCGAGCGCCTGCGCTCGTCGGGCTTTGCGTTCTTGGACTCGCTTGTCCCGTCGTTCCTGAGCATCGACGTGGACGGCCGTGTCGTGCGCCTCGACACCTTTTCCAAGACCGTGGCGCCGGGCTGCCGTCTCGGCTGGATCACCGCCCAGCCGGCGCTGATCGAACGCTTCACGCGCATCAGCGAGACCGGCACGCAGCAGCCGTCGGGCTTCGTCCAGTCGCTCATCTCCGAGCTGGTCATGGGTCCCCTGCCCGCCAAGACGCCCGGCGAGGCCGGCGAGGCCGGCGAGTCCGGCGTGTTCAGCCCGCGTAGCGCCGCCAGCAAGAAGAACAGCACCAGCAGAGCTGTCAGAGCCGCCGCCGCCGCCGCCGCCGCCGCCGCCGAGCCGTCGTTTGGCGGCTGGCAGGTGGGCGGCTGGGTGCGCTGGCTGGAGGGCCTGCGCGGCGAATACGAGCGCCGCATGAACCGCATGTGCACCATCCTCGACGAAGGCTCCTTCCAGCTCAAGCAGGGCACGCCGCTGCGGCCGGCCGACGCCGACTGGGGCGTCATCACCAAGACGCCGCTGTATTCCTTTGACTGGCCGCGCGGCGGCATGTTTGTCTGGCTGCGCATGCACTTTGAGTCGCACCCGCTGTGGTATGCGCCGCGGTCGTCGTCGTCGACGGATGCCGCTGCTGTCGCCACCAGCGGCAGCCTTGACGAGGCGGCGGAGGCAGAGGAGGTGGCGGAGGCGAAAGAATATCCAGAGCAGGCAGAGCAGACAGAGGCAGAGGGCAGCACGGTTCTCGACGGGCCCCTGTTCGCCATGGCGCTCATGATCTTCCTCACCAGCAAGCCGCACCTCGTGCTCGTGAGCCCCGGCTCCATGTTCAGCGCCACCGACGACATCCGCCTGGGCGGCGGCTGGGCCTACCTGCGCCTCTGCTTCGCGGCCGAGTCCGACGACAACGTCGAGCTCTGCTCGCAGCGCCTCGTGGCCGGCATCCAGAAGTTCTGGAAGATCAAAAAGGTCCAGGACATTGAGGACCTGCTGGACAGCTCGCCGGCGGCCATGGCCGCGGCCGCCGCGGCCGGCCAGGCTGGCGCGCTCGGCAATCTCGGGACGTGGCTCGGCTGCTGAGCCGACGAAAGTTAAAGAACAAACCCAAGAAGGTGATTTGCGTGCGGTGGGGGCGGGCGGGCGGCGCAACGGAGAGACACCGAATGGCCCCCGGGGGGGGGAGGTCTGACGAAAGAGCGAAACTCATGTGTCCTCGATGTTTTTTTTTACGTGTCTCTTAATGTTACTTTATGTCTTGTGTGCTTCATGCCTTTGTTTAAATGCCTGGCGGATTCTAGAAGCTTATTATTTTTATTTTCCATTGTGTTTTTGGTTCTTGAAATATCTTGCCACCCGTCCACTGTGCTTTACAGCCTTTTTGCTTCTTTTTGTTCTTTTTTTTTTCGCACGCCACCAGGTTCTCATGACCGGCCACCACGCATCCTGACTGGAAGGCCGTCTTTTCTTGCCAGTGGTGCGGTGTAGTGATGCCTTCCGTTAAAGCACGTCACCCACATCCAAGGGGCTCCCGGAGAGTTACGATAATTTCGGGTTTCTTCTTTTTTCTTTTATGAACATCGCATGCGGACGGACGACGTACGTATACGTTGCCCTGCGCCCCCAATTTTGGCATAAAACATTCTTGTGCTGACTGGTACTTTGCCGCAGTCCGCTTGCTCTTTATTTTTGTTTTCTTTTTTTTCCGTCGTTGTTTTGCAGACTTTCTTTAGAATAACAGGAGGGGAAAAGAAGAGAAGAAGAGGAGAAGAAAAAAAAAAACAAGAGAGTCCATGTGTGACAATGCCCCAGGTACACCACACGCCGCACAGTTTGGCATGGCAGCGAAACCCGAGCGGGCCCTTTTCTTCTTTTTTTTCCCCCTTTCTCGTTCTTCTCAATCTCCTCTCGTTCAATCTTCTCCCTGGACACAATGGCCAGCTGGGCTCGTTGCCTCCCCACGGATTCACTTCCTCTGCGCCAGGTATTCCGTTGCCCTCTGCCACGCGGCCTTCTCGTCGGCGCCGAGGTCGGCATTTCCGAGTGTTTGCACGCCAGCCCACAGCGCCTCGACCAGGCCAAAGGCAACGTCAAAGTCGTCGAAGAGGTGAGTGGCGTGGGGCACAAAGGTCTGCGGGAAGGCTTCCTTGCGCGCCTGCTTGTCTTCCGGGGTGTTGTCCTGGTGGCTTTCGTCCAAGAATGTCTTGACAGCAATACCCAGAGCGGCATCAGGATATTCAGTGAATGGAAGACTTGATTGTTTAGTCAGAAAGACGACGAAGAAAAACCGACAAGGGAGAAGCGGGGAGGGGAGGGGGCGGAACATACCGATGACCAATCTCCCAGTAGTCGGAGCGCTCCCTCTTGAATTGGTTGCTCATGAAGGAGGCCGCCAGCGACGACTCGATGAGGGCCCGGCTGGCATCGCCGACCGTCGCTGTCAGGGTGTGGAAAGCAAGCAGGTTCTTGCTGAGCGGGCCCGTGTAGCCTGATGTGTCCTGCCGCAGCTGCAGCAGGGTCGCGACGCGGCTGATCAACACGACGGTGTCCCGTGTCTCCAAGGACCCATTGGCAGGGAAGCCTTGGAGCTCGGCGTGCTGGTTTTTGGAGTTCAGGAGGCCCAGACGGATGAGTTCAAAGGCAAGGTACGCGGCGGCGTTGAGCGTGGCGAATTCGGGATGCTTCTTGGCCACAGGCTCCAGCGCCGCGAGCGTCTTGGCGAGGGCGGCGCCCCACGTCGTCGGCTCCAAAGTCCTCTCGTTGATGTACCCACGAAGCGTGAGCAGCTTCCACAGCGTCAGGGACACAACCGCGTCGGCCGACGCAATGCCGCTAGTCTTTGGTGTCGCTAACACGGCCGCGACAAAGTCTTTGTTGCTCAACGCGCCCAGCTCGAACGAGAAGGTGCCGGACGCAGCGTGTGGGAAGTGCGTCTTAAAGGCTTCCTCCGTCACCTTCCACGCGGCGACCCGCGAGACGGCGCCGGTGTCCTCGTTGCGGTGCTTCAGCTTGAGCGAAAAGCTGCTCTCGTACCAGACCTTCAGGGCAATCTCCCGGAAGTTGAGGGCGCGGTTGAGGCGGTTGACGACGAGGCTCAGTGCGGCTTCGTAGTACGGCACAAGCTGTTTTGTGACGAGCTTGCGATACTCCTCCGTGACAAAGCCGTCCAGGGTGGGGAGGACGTTCACTTTGCAGTAGGTGATCCAGGCCAACACGCGAGGGCCGATGAGGCCCATGTTGAGGTAGTGAAACAGCTCTGCGGGCAGCTGGAACCCGAGGTACTCGTGGTTGTCGCTGGTCAGCTTGTCAAAGTCGTTTACGCGCACCTCCCCGGACTCGGCAATGTAGATGAAATGGTCCACGGCCATGCGGGCCTTGTGAAACTTGTCGAGCCACTTGGGCTCCTGGTCCTTGAGGAGATCCTGGAACGTGCTGCACACGGTCTCGACGTTTTTGTTGCCGGTGCGCAGCATGTTGGAGGCGTCTACGACACTGGGCTGGCGGGGGTTCACCGTGATGTCACGCAGCGGCGGAAACGTCGGCAGGAAGGATGTGCCAGTCATCAGCGAGGCGTCGATGAACATTGTCTCGCTCACGCCAAGGCTCTTGACAATCTGCTTCTTGGAGATGGCACAGACGCGCTTTGTGGTCCAGTCGAGCGAGGCGATGACACAGTCGTGGATCGGGTACAACAGAAGCTCTCGAGAGCCCATGATGCCACCACACTGATCCGAGCCGATCATATCGAAGTAGGCAATCTGGGCGATCTCCTGTCAGCAAGCAGAGCTCGACGTGGGCCCCGTGGCCGGCCGCAGCTTCTCGTCACAATGGGACCGGATCACATCAGATCACATCAGCAGAACGTCACGAACCTGTGCGGATGCATTGTAGGGGGCGACAAGAAAATGGAGCTTCCGTTTTTTGAGGAGCCGCTGCAGAAGAGGATATAAAGTCTGCGGCGGAAAGGTTGCTTTGCCCACTGCGCATGTGTTAGTGGAGAAACAACTTCAGACATGGCAGTCGCGTATGGAGACGTACAGCCCGTGGCACCGAACGCGCCCACCGCCTCGTTTGCGCGGCCGTTGAAGTAGAGGTCCCAGGCCTCGTTGGTCCGCGCAATGTCGCCCAGGCCGGTCGCGATGGCAACCTCGTCCTGGCCGACCACCGGCTGGCCGTCGAAGATGAAAAAGGGGGTCACCTTGTGGGCCTTCCACTGGTTCAGCTCGTTCTCCATGTGCATGTGGATGCCGGTGAGGCCAGCCAGGGCACACAGCAGCGGTTCATGCGAGGGTTTGTTGTCCAGCATCAGCTGGATAAAGTACGTCGCGTCCACCCCGATCGCACAATCTTCGAGGGCACTCGCATCGTAGGTTCTGTTTGGCGGGGGGGGAGGGCAACACGTCAGCGAGAGGACAGGCGACAAGAGCAGGAGGAGAGGAGAGGAGAGGAGAGGAGAGGAGCTCTGCTCACGTTACGAGGTGACCGACAAAGGGGTCATCGGCCAATGTAGCGCCTTTGTGGCAAGAAAGAAAAGGAAGAGCCAAACGTTAGCTGTCTTGCCCAAAACGTCATAACGTCGTAGCCTGCCCATGCTCGGTTCTCGAAACATGTCGGCCGCGCCCCCCGAGACCTACCAGGCATCGTCGCGGCTGATTTCAGCTTGTGTCGTGGGCGGAGGGAGGGTGGGAGGGGGGGGGGGGGGCAATAGGTAGACGAGGCTCCAATCTGGGAGAGGGACCGTCGTCGTTGCAAACAAGATTCGCTCCTCTCTGCCTTTTTTTCGTGCAGGATGTGTAGGCTCGGCGAGGGGCGCTCCAGGCGGTGGCTCACAGGGCCGAGCGAGACCGAAACGGGACACTTGGGTAAGGAGAGCGCGCAGGGCGTCGAGACGCTGCTTCAGGGCCGGGCGGGTGGCAGCAGTGGAGAGGGAGACCGGGAGGCGTCCAGCCGGTCAGAGGTCGAGGATCGAGGAGGTCGATGGAGGGGAGGGGGGAGCAGAAGCTTCTGGAGAGGCAAAGATGAGTTGGCGTGGAGGGGGGTGGCCAGAGAGCGGCAGCAACAGACGACGGACGACGGACGACGGACGAGAGAGCCAGAGGGGGGGGAGGCGAAGAGAGACGCAGACGATGAGGAGGACGAGGAAGACGAGGAAGACAAGGACGAGAAACGGCGCGAGAGTCGGGACGGCAGACAAAAAAGCGTAGAGTCCAGGCTCGACAGCGCAAACGGGAAGGAGCAGAAAAAAATATGGAGCCGGTCCGGTCGCAGCTGGCGGCGGTTGGGCTGCGCCTGCAGCAGCAGACAAGGCGGCGGACCCAGGCCCACAGCCATTGGCTGTTTTTCTGCCGCTTGCGTGGGGCCGCAGCCACTGCTCCAAACGTCACCGCGACATGGTCGCAGCTTCCGATCGAAGAAGCCCTCCCCGGCTGTTGGCCGCTCTTTCCCACCACAAAGCCGGTTCAGTACGGAGTAAACGCACAACACGTCTGCCACCTGTGTTGCCACGGCTGGGGAATGGCGCCAGTGGCCCCAACTGTCAACTGCTATTAGGACGTCGTAGACCGGCAGGGCACACAACGCAGAGCAGATCGAAGCAAACCATGCACACTGGAGCACACCGTGTTTGTTCTTTACAACGACGTATCTTTTACATTGGACATACATTCCACACTCAAGATGAAAGACGTTGAACGTTCTGGTTTGGAGGTTGTGGCGTTGGGCATGGCAACTCAGACAGATTCATCCGTCAATATCTGTCTCAATCTACAGAAACATAGAAGAGAGGTTTTTCTACGGGCGAGTGGCCTTGTCACATAGTTCAAAGACAACATGGCACGGCACGAACAGCAAAGTGTAAAACGAGGTCCATTTCCGGTCTAACTTATAATGCCCTCCCGCTGGGGAGCGGACAGGTAAGCCTCTCTCTCTCCCAGGGCTTGGATGAGGAGAGAAACAGCAGGCCCCGTTCCAGCCAGAGAGATTCGGAAGAGACCACTCTGTAGTCTATGTATGCCGTCGAAGTAAAACACAATGCGGCGGTGCGGCGATGCGGCGATGCGGCGATGCGGCGATGGGACGAGCCCCCGTTCCCTCCTCTGAACTTTTATAAAGCAGAGGAAAAAACAGGCCCTTCGAGTTCGGAACGCGGATAAAGCACATTCATGACAGTCGTAAAAGCGTAAAACCAGATCCAGGGGTTCCCATATCGTTTCCGTTTTTAGTAGATTCCCTTGAACGACAACCGTCGATGCGAAGCTGCAGGCGTTCCTGTATGCATCTTTTTTTCCTTCTTCTTCCTGTCCCATGCCGTGTGTGATAACAGGCAGACAGACATTGCCCCCCTCGTCTTTCAGATTCTATTGGGTATCATAAAAAAACCAGGGGACGAAAGCAGAAACAAGAAAAAAAAGCAGAATGCGGTCCATCGATTTTGTTCGCCTGAGAGTGTGCCCAGAATCCGAGACCCGCCGTTTTCCGAATGTGTGGAGAGGCATTAATCCATTTTCGGGCCATGCTCGCCGCCGAAAGAGAATGTGTTTCCGAATGTGAGCAGATCGAATACGAGTAGAGCGACGCGTAAACCGAAATATCGAAAAGAGAGAGAAGGGAAGAAAGAGAAAAATAAAAGGGGAAAATAAACAAAGTGTCAAGATAAAGCAGGAAAAAAAATGTCGAAAAAAACAACAACGTTGTAGTAAAGCAAAAGGTGTCCAGAGGGATTCGGACGCGGTGCCGTCATGGCACTAGCTGTGCTGCTTCATCCGCATAGAAGGCGGCAAGTGAATGAAGCGAGAGAACGAACGGCAGAGAATGGAATGCGGTTCGATGAAGCAGCCACTTGGAAACGTCCTGCTTGTTTGTGGCTTTACCACCAGGACTGGCCAGGGCCACCAGGGTTGCCGTAGCCGCCGCCGCCGTAGCCGCCGCCACCGCCGCCGCCGCCATAGCCGCCGCCACCACCGCTGTACCCGGGGTTGGGTGGCGGGGGGGCATAGCCGCCGCCGCCGCCGGAGAAGCCACCGCCGGAGCCGCCGTAGTTGCTGCCACCACCACCGCCGCTGCTGAAGCCGCCGCCGCCACCGAACTTGCGGAAATCGCGGTTAGCGCCCTGGCCACGGCCACGGCCGCCACCAGGACGACCACCACGGCCGCCGCCGAAGGAGCCCTCGCGTGCAATGGTCTCCAGGAACGAAGGAACCTCTTGGTTGGCCTCCTTCAAAAGCTCGAGCAGCTCACGCACGACACCACGGTTACCGCGGTTGAAGAAAGCCGTGGAGATACCCGTGTTGCCGGCACGGCCGGTACGACCAATACGATGAACGTAGTCATCGATGTCAGTGGGGAGGTCGTAGTTGACGACGTGGGTGACGTTGGGAATATCGAGACCACGAGCGGCGACAGCCGTGGCGACCAGAATAGGGCAGCGGCCGTTGCGGAACATCTCCAGGGCGCGCTCGCGCTCGCGCTGCGTGCGGTCGCCGTGAATGGAGGTGGCCGGGAAGTTCTGGTTGATGAGGAAGTCCGACAGAGTGTCGGCCATACGCTTGGTCTCCACAAAGATCAGCGTCAGGCCAGCGCCGTGCGTGTGGAGGATGTCCAAGAGCACGGAGCGCTTGTCGTTGTCCTCAACATACTCAACCTTCTGAGTAATGTTCTCCGAGGTGGAACCGACACGGCCAACCGACAGGAAGACGTAGTCCTTGAGGAAATCGCGAGCCAGCATCTGGATGTCGCGGGGGAAGGTGGCAGAAAACATGAGCGTCTGGCGGTCAGCCACACCAGGCATGTCCTCGCCCTCGACGATGCGGCGAATCTGGGGCTCGAAACCCATGTCCAACATGCGATCGGCCTCATCCAGGACAAGGTACTTGATGTTGCACAGCGAAATGCGACCCCGCTCTATGAGATCGACAAGACGGCCGGGGGTAGCAACCAGGAGATCGCAGCCACGCTCGATCTGACGGAGCTGGGAGCCAATATCGGCACCACCGTAGACGACGCAGGGGCGGACCCACGACCGGTAAGCAAACTTGCGGGCCTCTTCATAGATCTGAGACACCAGCTCACGCGTGGGAGCCAGGATGAGGGACGTAGGGTAGGCCTTGCGCTGGCGGCTGTAGCCACCACCGGCCTGGCCAGGGATGACAGAGGGGCCATTGATGAAGGCCTGAGACAGGATGGGGAAGAGGAAACCACCAGTCTTGCCAGAGCCAGTCTGGGCACAGGCCATCAAGTCGCGGCCGCCCATGACAATAGGAATCGAGTACTTCTGCACCGGCGTGGGCACCTTGTAGTGGGCAAGCTCGATGTTGCGGATCAGATGCTCATCCAGAGGAGGGTTGCTGAACGAGAGGACGGGTTCCGGGATGTCGTGGCCCGAAGCCTCGACGGGAATGTCGTCGTACTTTTCAAAGTTGATGCCGGTGTGTTGCTTGGACGGGTCGTCGGCAGCACCAAAAAGCTCACGCTCAACGCGAGGGTTGGCCGGGCCAGGAATGTGTTTCCCATCGCGCCACTGGCCGTCTCCGGAGCCACGGGCATAACCGCCACCGCCGCCGCCAGCACCACCGTGGCCACCGGCGTGGCCAGCGTGACCAGCACCGCCAGCGTGGCCGCCAGCAGGAGCACCGTAGGCGTTGGGGTTGAAGCTTTGGGGACGATCCCAGGTCTGGCGTGTTCCAGGTCCAGTCCAGTTGCCACCCGGACGGGGGCCGAAGTTCTGGTTGTTGCTAAAAAAAGGAGGGGACAGAGATGTTAGTCGCCCGAGAGCGAGATGGAAACAGTTGTCAATCAACCAGATTGCAACAAGCAGAGGCAAGTGACTTACTTTGCAGCCCATGCGCTGCCGTTGAGGCCGCCGTTGGCGGCGCCATTCGCCGACCCGTTAGCCGAGCCAGGGCCAGCAGGGCCAGGGGCAGAGCCAGGGACGGGGCCAGCGGAAACCGGGCCAGGGCCGGCAGGCACAGGGCCAGCAGGGCCGGGACCGGCGCCGTTCGCAACACCCCCCTTCGACCTCATATGGGGAGGGATGTAGGAACGCGCGTTTTCGCCGTTGAGGTTGAGGCCGTTGATATTGAGCTGATCAGCCATACTTTCGAGTGCGGAGATGGATGGGATCAGGTGAAAAGTTGGTTTGCGGTGAAAAGGCTGATGATCGGACAGTGATGTCGAAAAGAAGGGTAGGAAAGTCTCCTGAAATGAACGTCGGGGTTCAAAAGAGAGACGAAACGACCGGGGGGGAGTAAAAAGAGATCGAACTGCTTGGCGAGACGAATCAAACGAAACAGGGCGAAAAAAAAGGACGACAGCCGACGGGATCCGATGAAAGAGGGACAGGGAGAGGGAAATAAGGAAGGACAGGCGTCAAATCGTGCTCTGATTCTTTCGGCAGAGTGCTGTTTTGGTTGGGATTTTCTTCGCACGGAAGAAAGGGGGAAAAGCGGTAGAAGCGACGTGTTCCGTATCCTCCAGAAGACAAAAACAAAGTCTTCAAAGGAAAAGAAACAAGAAAAAAAGACAGACGGAATATAGCTTTCGGGGGTGGTTCAATCCTCAGGGGATAGATGGATTTGATGAGGCGGAAGTGAAAAGTTTGGAAAGAGGGAAGAGGGTGGGCGATGTTTTGAAGAGAAAAAAAGGTTTTGAGTTGTGTTGGGAGAAAATGGCGGGTGCCCGATCGGGTTAGCGTGCAAATTTGAGATTTTTAGTCAGTGGGAGGCTTGCGCACGGTGTGCCTTCAGGGGGGAAGGGGGAGGGCGGAGGGAGGGAAGGAGCGCAGGCGCGGCACGACAAGCAAGGCATGTATTGTGAGGGCAGGAGAGATTGCACTGTTCTGGACGGGGGGAAGGATCAACAGGCAACCCCGGCCCACGCAGGCAACCCCCCCTATTAGTGGCCAGGGCGGCCGGCCGCACAGTGCTCCGACACTGTTTGCCACCTTGGGGGCGAAGAGTTTTTCTCGGATCCCGCAAACAGGGCGTAGGGGAGGCCAGACACTGCACAGCTACGCCGTAATAACGCGGTGCCAGCCCCTGTCGGCCTTCACTGGCCTTCTCTGTTCTTCTCTGAAGGCGAAGCGGCATGGAAGCCGGATGGCCAGCACGGAAACACTGGCTGAACAGCCGCCCCAGGCGAACCGTGGCGAGTGGTCAGATACCACCGGCCATATGCTTATTCCGTAGCGTTGTCGTCTCTGTTGTTCTCACGGTCGGTTGTTCTTCGCTGCTGCAGTCACAGGCGTTGGATGTTTCCTGACGGTTCTTCACGTTCTAGCCGCTTGTCGAGGCGGCCAACACGCCACCCCGTGGCCGACTGTCTCTGCGAGATACTGGGAGCGTCGGATCGTGTGGCGCCGCAGGGAGAGCCGCCTGGGGACAGTCTCGTCGTCCGGGGAGACATGTCGCTCCCAATACGATCAAGGAGGGCAGGCATCTGCTGCTCCGTTGCTCGCATCGCCGCACTGCCCGTTTGTGTCCCAGCATTACATGCATATCACGTGATCTAGAAGGCTGGCAGGCTGGCAGGCAGACTGGCCGACAAGAGACAGGCCGGAAGGTCGGGGACACGGCATCGCCAACGGGTGGCGGCCCGGCCTCCCGCGTAGACAAACTGTAGCGCAATGTATTTTTCATAATGCTCGGCCTCAACGTGCTCCCTTTCTCTCGAAAAAAAAACACTGGTATTGTACAAGCTTTCCGCAGTCCTCCGCCCGCCATCTATAGCAAAGCTCACGGGCATTTGACGACCTTGTCGTCGTCAAATTCAATGTCGACAATGCCGTCCTTGGTCACTGCCTTGACGGTCATGCCCTTGAAGTCAATCGGTAACCGCCGCTTCAGCTCGTCCGTGCACATGGTCATGAGCTTGATGCCCTGGCCGAGGGTGATGTCGGGGTGGTGGTGCTTGTCGAGGATGGAAAGGCAGTAGTATCTGTACGGTCAGCGCGGGGGACAGGGCGTGGCAGGACAAGGCAAGGCAAGGCAAGGCAGGGCAAGGCAGGGCAGAATGAAACGTACTGGGCGTAGCCGTGGGCCGCATAGGGCACGGGCGCGAGGGCTGCGAGGTAGTCCAGCCAGTACAGGCTCGGCTTGTGCGTGATGGGGTCGACGCCGCCCAGCAGCAGGTTGACGGTGTACGGCTTTCGTGACCGGAGGCTGGAGGCCAGCTCGCCGCGGACAAAGTTGGCGACGGCCGCCGGCGCGAGGTCGACTTCGTTGCGCATCGTGTACAGCTGCACGTTGGCCTGGATGTACTCGGCAAAGTTGACTGTGTCGCCCGCCTCGCCGGAAAACGCCATCAGCGTGTGCTTGTTGAGCGGCCGTGTCTTGTCGTCGTTGGCCTTGAGCACGGTCGGGCCGCGCATGGCCGCCTTGGACGCCGCGATCAAGGTAAAGTCCTTGCCCGTGATTCCGAGCAGCACCTCCCTACGCAGAAGCGGAAAGGAAAGACAATGTTAGCAATCGGCTCTTCAAGAAATTGGAGCTCTCTCTCTCTCTCTCTCTCTCTCTCTCTCTCTCTAGGCGGCGGCAAGCAACGTACATCTTGGCTCGGTCGAATGAAGCTTGGGTGTCGGTTTGGAGTGGAATGCGAAGCCGGGATTTCTCGTCGTCTCTCAGTCCAGTGGTGTACGGCGTGCGTTCTCGGATTCGCGACGGTTGTTCTGGTTGTGCGGTTGTAATGTTGTGTTGTTCCGTGGCTCTGCTCTGCCTCCTGCGCTCCTGTCTTTACGCTGCACCGGAACGCGCCATACAAGCTACAGCCTACTGCGTTGCTTCACCACCTACGTCCTGCCTGGACCCACTCCAAAGCTCCAGCCTCCCTAGCAAACGGAGAATAGTACCTCCAAGCACCGAGACGGCGGCCAATGGGCAGGGCGTGGCCCGCTTTACTTTCTTATCGAATCCGATAAGCAGTAACTTTAAGTGGGTCTCTGAAAAAAAGTTTCGACGAGGAACAGGAACCTGCGCTTTGGAGATCGCTTTAGTCCTATGCTGTCAATTTTTTTTTTCTTTTCTACGTCCCTCCCTGTCAACACCACACGACCGCCGGCTGGATGCTTTAAGTCGACGTTTATTCCTGTCTTTCTTTTTTTGCCCTTCCGTTTGCGAAGAGAGCACAACCATGTCGTCGTTTTTTTCCGTCCCCGGCGCGCAGAAGAAGCGGAAACGAACAGCAGCTCCCGACATTCCCAAGAAACGCTTTGCTGCAACCGCGTCCTCGAACAAGGCCGGCGGCGGTTCTTCCTCGGGCAGACCGGGAGGCCGTAGCAGTGCTGCACGGACAAAAGACGCAGCATCGTCCACACAACCACCAACAAAGGCCAAATCCGGCCCGCCGCCCAAATCAGTTCGGAAGAAGAAGGAGGAGGAAGAGGAGGACGACGAGTCCGATTCCGACAACGACTCCGACCACGACGGCCGGCCACGCGGCCGTGACGACGATGACGACCTCGACCTAGACAATTCGGGCGATGACTCGGACGCCGACGACGCCGAGACGGCCGCCGAGCGGCGGCTGCGGCTTGCCGAGCGCTACCTCGAGAACGTGCGGCACGAAGTGAGCGGCGCCGCGGGCGAGGACGGCGACATCTACGCCTTTGACGCCGAGGACGTCGACCGCGACCTCATTGCCGAGCGCCTGCAGGAGGACGTGGCCGAGTCCAAGGGCCGGGTGTACCGGCAGCTGGCCGGCGAGCTCGACTTCGGCCCGGCCTCGCACTGCCTGTTCCGGTGGAACTCCAAAAACGTCAACGGCGTGGCGCTGTGCGCGCCCTACGCCTACACCGTGACCAGCGACGTCTACCTGACCAAGTGGCGCATCCAGGACCGCCCGGACGAGCAGCAGCGGCAGCGCGAGGACAAGCGGCGCCAGTGGGAGGAGGCGAAGCGCCAGACGAAGAAGAAGAACCAGAAGCGGGGCGGCAAGCACAAGAAGAAGCCCGTCGACGCGGCGGCCATCGCCGAGGAGGTGGCCGGCATCCCGGCCCGCCGGCAGCCCGAGCGCGTGCTCTTCCGCCGCGGCGACCCCAAGCGGCGCCGCGACAAGGACTACCGGGGCCATGTGGGCTCCATCCTCACCGTGGCCGCCTCCCAGGACGGCCGCTTCGTGGTCACGGGCGGCGCCGACCGCCGCATGATCGTGTGGGACGCCGCCACGCTGCAGCCGCTGCGCGTGTTCACGCACCACCGCGACGCCGTCACGGGGCTTGCGTTCCGCCGTGGCACCAACCAGCTGTACTCGTGCTCCAAGGACCGCACCATCAAGGTCTGGAGCCTGGACGAGCTGGCCTACGTGCAGACGCTCTTTGGCCACCAGGACGACGTCGGCGACATTGCCGCCCTGGCGCAGGAGAAGTGCGTCAGCGTCGGTACGCGCGACCGCACCGCGCGCATGTGGAAGGTCGTCGAGGAGACGCAGCTCGTGTTCCGCGGCGGTGGCGGCAGTGGTGGCGGCGGCGGCGACCGCAACAAAGCAAAGGCCGCGTCGTCGGCGTCGGCGTCGGCGTCGGCGTCGTCTTCGACCCCGGCCGTCGACCCCAACTCCCTCGCCCACGAGGGCAGCATGGACCGCGTCGCCATGCTGGACGACGAGCTCTTCGTCACCGGCAGCGACAACGGCGCGCTGGCGCTGTGGAGCACGCAGAAGAAGAAGCCGCTGTTTGTGGTCCCCCGCGCGCACGGCATCGACCCGGTCTTGTCCGGTCGCGAGAAGTACGATGCCGTCTTTGCCGTAGACGCCCAGGCGGCGGCGGCAGCGGCAACGGCGGCGGCAGATGGCACAGTAGCAAAGGGGCAGCCGGCGCCGTCGACGCCGCCGCCGCCGCCGCCGCCACAGCCGCGCTGGATCACGGCGCTGTGTACCATCCCCTACTCCGACGTCGTCTTCAGTGGCAGCTGGGACGGCTGCGTGCGCGTCTGGCGTCTCAGCAAGGACAAGCGCAAGCTGGAGGCAGTGTGCGTGCTGGGGGCGGCCGCGGACGGCAGCCCGGCCTCTTCCTCATCCTCTTTGTCTTCCTCGTCTACTTCTTTACCCCGTACCACCACCGCCACCACCTCCTCCTCCTCCCCGTTCTCTATACCCGGCGTCGTCAACGACATTGCTGCTTTCGAGCGTGGCGAGCGCGGCCGCGACGGGCTGAGCGTTGTCGTTGCCGTCGGTCGGGAGCACCGGCTGGGCCGCTGGGGCCAGGCCGAGGGCAGCCGCAACGGTGCGGTGGTTTTCGAAGTGAGCAAGGCAGGCAGCAGCCTTGCCAATGGTGCGAACGGTGTCAACGGCGTCAATGGTGCCAATGGACCGCTGTCCAAGGAGACGGGGCGTGGTACGGAGCACAAGGAGTAGAAGGATGTGTTCTTCCCCAGAGAGGCACACGTCGCCCCCCCCCCCAAACAAACAAACCCAAAAAAGCATGACTTGTTTCTTACCTTGCATAGCCATTTCCCGTAATGTGTATATAAAATTCAGGAGTTTTATCTTTTGGCAGTTTTGGAAGAAGAAAAACAAGACTCTTTCTTCATGAGCATGGCCTCCGTCGTACCACTGCGTCAGCGGGTTTGTTTTTGTTACAATGTCAGTCTCAGTATTCAGGCACTGACAGAGAGGCAACAGTAGAGACGCCGTGGTACATTGAACAGTTGAACAGTGCTGCTGCCGTCGTCGGTTTCGGCTGCCTCCACCACCAGCCAAAAAAAAACAATGAAGGGCCATCGCTGTTCTGTCCGTGCCAGAAAAGGGGAAGGGGGGGGGGGCGCGGGTTACATCTTCCGAGACGTAGACAGCTATAAATACAGAAACTCCAATCCTTGCCATGCATGCTGACCTTGGCTTGCTCCGGTATAATGAAAAAAGCAGAACGAAAAAAGTAAAAACACAATTGCGTACACGTTTCTTTCCCCTACAGCCCTCTTGCGCGCCCTTTGTGCACCCCCTTGAACCCCATCTATTACAGCAGCAGAACATTCTCAAAACGACAGCCCGTGACAAGCAGGTAAGAAACACGGAGCCCAGAAACGCATGAGGTCATAAAAACACCACAAAGAGCCCCCCGTCGTCTCTTCGTCCGGCTTTGAAGAAGAGGGTTTCTAGAATAAAACAAAAAGAAGAGGCTTCTAGACTGCCCCGTCCTCGTCGACTGCCGTACCCGGTGTGCCAGGAATGTACCAGAGGCACGTCTCCTCGGGGAGCCCGAGGATGTACCGCAGCTGCCCTTGCTGGTTGGCAACCGTGGCATCGTGCGCCGGCCGTGGCGGACGCGGCAACGCCATTGGCGGCCGCCAGCCCGGCCCGGGAAACGCAACAGGAGACAGAGGCTGCGGCGACTGGGGGGGTTGGTGATACGCGTCTGGGCGAGCGTCGGCAGGAAACCAGGCACGGCGGGCCGAGGGGTCCGGACGCGCGGCAGCGGCCCGGCTCACAGACGGCTCTGGTGGCCAGGATGGGAGCCATGATCTTCTATTTCTGGCGGTGGCGGTGGCGGTGGCGGTGTTGGTTCCGACAGCCGCGCCGCTGCCTGCAAAGCGGGCTGTCTCACCGCTCGGTCGTTGGAGACGAGAAGAAGCTGCTGCGGCGGCAGCGGTGGTGGCGCAGCCTCCCTGCCGGGGCGGGTCCGGACGTCTGCTGCGGGCGTAGAACCGCTCCGAGGGCGAGGGCGAGCGTGGAGAGGCGGCCAACGGGCGAAAGCCAAACGGTGGGCTCGATTGCAAGCTGGGTGTAGGTGGGCACGCTCGTGTCCGTACGGGCGTCGCCGGGCTCGCAGAGTGCGCATCGGAGCTGAGAAGGATGGGGTTTGGCAGCTGTTCGTGCAGTCGCTGCCCCTCCACTGCTCCGGACTGCTCGTCCCGGGGCCTCTCTACAGAACGCGGTGGCCCGCTGCGTGTTGCCACACGCTTGCCCTGCTAAGGAAGCTGTGCAAACGCATTGGGCGATTCGGCTTTGAACGGCGAGCTGCATCCGGGCTCGACAGGGCCGACGGACGACTCGGGGGCCGAGACCTCCTCCTCCTCCCCCTCTCCCTCTTCCTCTTCCTCCGGGAGGGGTACCTTCTTTTCGCCTGCCCCACCGCTTGGGGTTGGGGTGTCCGCCTGCTGGTGGTTGCCACGGTGGTGCACATGCAAAGTGGGCGGAGAGTGCGGGTGGCCGTCGTTTTTGTGGCCATGTTCGCCCTGCTTGCTGGTCATGCCTTGTGCCGACTGCGCGGGCTCATCTTCCTGGACGGACGGCGACGACAGTCGGATCAGCGATGACGATTCACAGAGCTCGGCGATGCCAGCCTGGGCCTTCTTCTTTTTTTCCACGGCAGGCAATGGGCTGTCTTCGGCTATCCCGCTGCTCGATGCTGCTCTCTCGCCCTCAGCAGAGACGACGTGGGGAGTGACGAGAGGGGAAGGTTGGGCGGCAGAAGCAGCAGCAGTCGAAGCAGTCGCCGCGGCTCGCCTTGGCGGAGCCTTCTTCTTCAGCTTCTTGCTGGCCTCTTCGGTCGCTTGGTATTCCTTCTGCGTGTGCAGAATCAGGTCGCGCAGCTGCTTGCGCATGTCGGGTGCGCTCGTCTCCCACGTGCGCTCTCGACGGAGGACAATGTCCTCGATGAAGCTGTCGGGGTCCTTGGTAAACTCCTGAATGTACAAGAGCAGGTAGACGCCGCAGTCGCAGAAATTCTCCTGCTGCGGGATGGCCTTGGCCGTTGTTCCGAGGCGGCCCGGGTCGGCCGGCTTGACGCCCTTGCGCGCGGCAATTTCCGCCAAGAGCCACTGCTTCAGATGGTCCACGGACGCGGTGTGTACGCTACCCAGCGAGTCGAGCGTGAAGATCCGAGGGTCTTTGGGGTCCTGCTTTTTGCCGCCGGGGATGAAGACTTTCTTGCTGTTCCGAGCGCCGCTGCGGAAGCCGCGAACAAGCCTCTTCGTCGTCGACGACGACGACGACGACGGAGGCGGCGCCGCCGCTGAAGACGGCGTGGCCGCTGGTGGCACGAGGTCACTTGTGATTTCCGTGACTTCGTCGTCGTCGCCACCGTCGCCACCGTCGCCGCCGTCGTTGACATGTTCATCCTTGCCATCGTCGTGGACCTGGATCGGCTCCGGCTTGGGTCGGGTTGCGTCTGCGGCCACAGTGTCCTTGGCGTCCGCATCGTCTACCTCGACCGAGTCAAGGACAATCAACCGGCTGCCGGCTCCTTGCGACTGTGACTCGCTGTCGTCCACACTAATTGGCGAGCTTTTGTCCTTGCCGTTTGCACGGAGAGGCGATGACGCGTTCTTCGGGAACGGACTCTGAGAAACAGAAAGAAGTCGGACATCGTTCTGCTTTTCGTCTCTGTCGTCGTCGTCGTCGTCGCCGACAGAAACACGTGTCGGCCCTTTGTGGTCGTCCACGTCAATGGCGTCAACTGTGGGCGCCTCTCGTTTTCCAGGCTCCTCGGGTTTCGCAGACGCCCCTTGCACGGCATCCGGCCCTTTCGGCCCTTCCGGCTCTTCCGGCTTGGGCAGCGCAGCCGCAAGTATCTTGGGGACGTTGCAGATGATGGCAACCCACCAGTGGGCATTTTCGTTCACGGGCACGACAATGTAATCGTACGAGAAGAGGTCGGCCTTGGCAGTCCAGCGCTTGACGCCCTCAAAGGAGATGATGTTGCCCTTGCTCGGCCGGAGCTTTTCGTAGAAAAACGTGTTGTGGAAGTAAACCCGCTTCGCAATCGAAGAGTCGCTTTTCTTCAGCGTGGCTTGCAGGAATTGGAGGTAGAAGTTGATGATGTTGTCGTTTAGGAACTCGCCCTCGTCGAGACGGGCGACGTCGTCCTTGTCCACGGTTGTTCGGGAGTATGTCAGGGGAATCCTCCAGTCGTCGGCCCAGCCCGGGTTTGTCTCGGTCCACCGCTCGACGTGCAGCTCCTCGAAGTGGCGCGCCATTTGCCGCGTGCCCCTGTTGCGCAGCCGCTCCAGCCGACTGTCCGCGGAGGCGGCTGGCGGCCGGCCCTCGTTGTCTTCCAGGTCAACGGTCTCCGTGGCGCCAAACAGTCCACGATTGCTTCTTGTTCGGCGAAGGGCGGGAGATGGGGGGCAATCGGCAGGCGAGGACGTTCCGTTGCTGGCAGGCGTCGTCTGACTAGACGCCTGCGGTCCAGAAGCTGATGCCAAGTTGACTATCTTAGCCTCGCGTTTCTCAGCGCCTTCCGCCACGTCATTGCCAGCACCGTACACGGGCTGCGTTTCTTTTCGATGCCGAGCTACATTCAGGCTGGTCTCAAATCGAGTCTGCAGAAAGGGGCTGGATGAGAGGTCCGCGTTAGTCTACAAACCGTAAAGAACGGGAACTGTGGGCAAAAACATAGAGACAGTGATGACAGGAAGTGGGAGACCTACTGTGATTTCTCCGACATCTTGAAGCTCTTGGACAAGGGAGATTCCATGAACCATGTAATGATCCGGCGTGCATCCTTTGCAGAGTCGAACCGTACGCCCATGACTGGGCCATAGCCATCGCTCTGTGGCCACTGGAAGATCATGATGGGCGAATCTATGCTGTACTGGACAGAGTTGATTTTTTCCAGCAGGACCCTCAGCCAAGCCATATTTTCACGCTGCGCACGAGGCTCGTCGGCTGGGAGTAGTGCGTTTGGAGAGCTCGGATCGATCGTCAGAGCCAAAGGCGGCACGTCTGTGGCCGCATCAGACACGAAAAAATGGCACGGGTAGCGAAATGCTGCGTTGACGCGCACAGGCGCCTCGATGACGTTCTCGACGGCCATGGGAAGGGGAGGGGCCGAGGCACTGTTTTCCGCGGCAGGCGTCGGGCGAGAAGGAGACGGAGGTGGGTGGGAGGAAGGTGCACGGTGTTCTTTCGCGTGCTGTAGCAGCACCGTCGGCCGTTTCTTCTCCGATGCAATGGAAGACGACGACAGCTCCACCACGGCGGTCAGGCCCCGGGCCTGTTTCTTTGGCGGCGGTTCGGGGAAGAAATCCACAGACAGCTCATCCACGCCTTCACTCAAGCGCTTCGTGCCGAAGGTGGACCGCTTGCGGGCACTCGCCGGCCGCGCCGGGGGGCCCATTGACTGAGGCACTCGAGACAGGGGATGCTTCGGGGCATCGCGTGGGCCTTGTTGGCCGTCTTTCATCTGGCTGCGGAAGCGCAATTTGGGCGGCTGCGGGGATGGATCGTCGAGGACGACAGAGACGTTTGTGTTTACCCGCCGGGCACCTGACCTCTGGCTAGAACTGCGGTCACCGTCATCGCTGATTTCGATGGGCGTTCTGTGTCGTTGGCGGCCGTCGGGCGACCCATCTGGGCTGGCACTCGTGCGTGGCAGGCGGCGTGGGCCGCCCGCCGCAAAACTCGTCAGGCTTCCTCGGCGCCGGCGCCGGCCCTTGGTGGTCATTGCATAGCCCTCGGCCTGTCGCAGCTCGGGCTGGTTGACGCCAGCGCCACCAGAATCCCTGCTGCCACCGCCCTGGCTGCTGGACAGCCGGCCCAGAGAGGGGTGGCGGAGGCTCCGGTTGGGCGACGAAAGCAAGTGGTCGCTGCTCGTGTCCGACCGCTGGTGGGTCTGCGGTCGGCTGGGGGCACGAAACGTCCCGCCCCTCTTAGCGGCAGGACTCTGGTCTCCCTGCGGCGCCGGGCCTGTGGCAGGCGGCTCGTCTTCGGTCTTCCTCCGCTTCGGTGGCGGCTGTGCCTGGGGCAACGACTGAGCGTCGTCTCGGCGCTTGGCAGCCGGGGCTCCCCTGTTTCCGCCGAGCCGGTTGATTGGTTGGAACTGACCAAGACTTTTCTAACCCGGCGAGTCAGTACGCGCACCAACAAAGGGGAGCGGTTGGGGAAGCAGGAGAGGGCGCGTGCATACTTTGACGGGCATTTTGCCAGCTCTGGCATCCAGACGCCCTGCGGGTCTGGTCCAAGGCAAGGGCGAGAGGGCGTGCGGCTAGGAGCGCATGGTCCCGTGGTTCGCTGTCCGGAGACCAAAGCCAACGGCCTGTTGCCCGTATCCCGGCGGCGACAAGCGGACGCTGTGAAGCCTCGGAGGTGGCAGAAAGCCACAGCCGGGGGAGGGACAGTGACGGGTGTGCTGGGGCGTAAAGCCGATCGGACCGGGCCACCCAGACAGCCAGAAGGCGGGCGCCTCCTCTTGGCGCACGAAACTCGCCGCTCGTACGACTCGTGTGGTCGGGGGGGGGCGGGCCGCGGGCAAACGAGCAAAATGGCGTCGTGGAGGACGGTCAAGACGGCGTGGATGGAGACGTCGTTGACGAGACGTCGTTGACGCGACGGGGACAGGAGTTCCGGCGTGTATCTCTCTAGAGGCTAATGATGGAGGAGTGGCCGCAGTGCAGGTTCGGGAGCAGGGCCACGGCTGTCGGGGCAGCGGGTGGTGGTGGCGTTGGTGTCGCGGAGGTTCGGTTGAGGTTGGGGTTGGCGCTGCCGCTGGACGAGATGCAGCCAACTTTTTTTCACAGCCATCCCGGCAATGGAGCCTCAGGGCGGTCGCGGTTCTGTTTGTGCATAATTTGTGGGGAAGGCCAGGCTACAGTGGCCACGGCTGGCCTGGCCAGGCCGCTACAGGAGGTCGCGCCTGCCCTGTGCCCAGAACCTAGGCGTAGAACAGAGGCCGGGCTTTTTGGGGGAGATAAAGTGGGGCGCGGCTTTCACGCTTTCACGGCGCAGAGGAGAAACGACTGCGTGCCGAGTGAACAAGCATGCAGCCAGAGGGACGTCAAGGCAGCACGCCAAATAGCTCTCCCGTGTCTTTGCCGAAGCGAGCAGCCTGGCAGTCGCTCCTGTGACGGCGACGGGCTGCAGGACCGCCCTCGCCTCCCCGTCTCACGCATCCCCGGTCCAGCGCGTTCGGTTTGTTGACTTTGCGTGGAATTTCCGTCAACTGGCAGACCGTGGACGCTCGATTCCCCTGCCAGGCTCAGCTTACGTACGCCGTCGGGCTGGAACTGGCCCCAGCTGCAGCGTTGCCGTTGGTCGTGAGGCCTGGGACGACACACGTTGCTCTTGCCGAGAGATGCCAACATCGGCACAGGACCTCGGGGCATCCTCGAGCGTGAACTGTGGGAGCTTGCGTGAATTAGAATCGAGCAGGTGGTGGCGTTGACGACAACAGCCGGGCGTTCTCGTTGTCCAGGTCCCCCCGGGGGGTGAGTGGGCGGGCTGGCCAGGTTCGGGTGGAATGGGGTTGCGTACGGCATCACCGGGCCATGCAGCACGGCCGGACACATCTCGCATCGTGCCTGGCCTCTCTATTTTGCTTTGGAATGCTGTATTGTGTCCTGGTTTGCCCCTGTTCTGCGGCCGGCGAGCGTCCCGTTCGACGCATCGCCGCCACCACCGCCCAACGACAACGTCGCTTTGTCGGCGTCCGAGATAAAGCACATTCACGGCCCCCCAAGGCCCGGAGTCCAATGCAGTGCACCTCGTACAACGCACAGTCCGTTGCCAAGTGTGCTGGGCCGTTCCCGCAAGCTCCGGCTTCACCTGCCTTGCACCGCCTCGCGTCAATGTGCAGCAACATCGGCCAGGCTGTGGTCCCGCCGTGGCAGCCGGCTCACCTTTTTGCTCTTCAACGCCCTGCCCGCTTTGATGCTCCATAATTCTCTGCATTCACTGTTCTCCCAGACGGCTCGCCTCAACTGAAGCTGCTCACTCCTGTGTGACGAGGGCTCTCCGAGCCGCTCGGCTGCCGCGTCGTCTTTGTTGTTTTCTGCCTTTTCAGTCTACGCCCCGTCCTGCTCAACTCTCTCGCTCTCTCTATCTCTCTTTCTCCTCAAAGTCCAGTATTAAAACCCAGCTGCTTCAGAGCTCTTCAAACTTCTTTCGGCCTCCTCTGCCTTCCACAGCTCATTCTTGCAATCCCGCCCTGTTCATCACCGTGTCAAGCCTCGCTCTCGCCTTCATATCCCAGACAGCAAAACACAGCAACAGAGACACGCACTCAGAGCACCCGGATCGTCCGTTCTCATCGGCCGTCGAGTCTGAGAAGGAGGAGAGAGCCAGAAGACGATTAACACACAGCCAGCCGTCCCCTGTCAGAATCACGATTCTGCAGCACCCCGTCACGTCTGCTTACCTAACAGGGACCCACTCTTCACCTATCCGCTATCAGTTCGCCCTGGACAGTTCCCTGTAATAAAGCATCACCACTTTCACGCGCACGCGCGACCGTCCCGGCTCCCAGCACCTCCCGCCCCGGCGCCTGTTCCCCCGCGCCTCGACCTTTCCTGTTCGCGGAGCACGAGTGTCTGCCGTGTCTCCCTGTGAATTTCTCTTTTTTTGCCGGCTCTTCGCCGCCGACCGCCCCGTTCCGCGTTGTCCTCGCCCAAAGCGCGAGAGTGCTCTTCTTCCTTCTCTCCACCGAGAAGAAGCATTTCGGGCGCCCCCCGAGAGACAGACAAGCTGAGCCTCGACGGCTGCCCCTCTTGCACACCCTGTCATTCTCCCGCAATCCACACGACCGGCGATCAATGCCCGAGCTCGCCCAAGGCCCAAACGCCTCCGACGCCGACTCCGACTCTCCCCACCCAGAAAGCCGTGGAAAAGACCAGCTGAAGCAGCAGAAGCAGAAGCAGAAACGGCAGCAGAAGCACGACACCGACTCAGACGACTCTGAAGACGCCACCGACAACGACTCGTGGTATGCCATCAAGGGAATCCTCAAAGAGAAGACGCAGCGCCGTCGCCTCTTCTATCTAGTTGACTGGGAAGACAACCCCAAGACCCACGAGACGTATCCTCCGAGCTGGGTATGTTGCTCTTTCTGTGCTGTGCTGTGCTGTGCTCTTTTTTCTCCAGGCTTCTCCTGCTGAAAGCTGCCGTTGCTAACCAAATGCCTGCCCACCCGCCCACCCCCCCAGATCCCCGCGAAAGACGCAACCCAAGTAGCCATCCGTGAGTGGAAGAGCCTCCGGCAACAGGCGCGCAGGACCACAGCCAAGTCCACGTCCACCCAGGGTGGCAAGAAGAGCATCACCGGAAACACCAGTGCCGCCAGCCGGGCCAGGAAACCCGCAACCGCCAAGGCGACGGCAACGGAGGACTCCCAGGGCTCCTACATCGCCAACAGCAGCAGCGCGCTCACCTCGCAGACGTCGCAGGCGCTCACACCACCAGCAGCGCCGCCGGTAGCAGCCTCCAACTCTCGCAAGCGGAGGGCCTCGCATTCTGCGTCCGACGACGACGGCGACGACGACTACGACGACGAATACGACGACCAGGCTGACCGTGTCGCCCCATCTCACAAACGTCTCCGCCAGGGCCCGTTGCGGAAGCGCCTCAGCGCAGACCAAAGCCAGGGCCTGAGCCAGAGCCAGAGCCAGAACGAGAGCCTGAGCCAGAGCCACAGGAGCAACGCCTCTCAGGCACTGCCCTCCTCACCCCCCTCGAGCCGTGCAACTAGCATCGACACAGCCGGGGGCGTCGTGGGAGTCGAGAGAGCTGACAGCGCGGACGTCGACATCGCTGACTCCGGCCCCCTCATTGCTGCAATCGTCGACACGGTTGAGCTCAACCCGAACCCCGATTTTGACCCCAGCGAGTACGCCCGCTTCTCCCAGCTCTCCCAGCTGCCCTCGCAGTCCCAAGGCTGGAGACGCCCGCCCTTTCTTTCCCAGGACACAGCCGACGTTGCCGACCTCTCGGAACCGGAGACTTCGCAACCCAAAGCCTCGCAGGACAACCCACCGCCCAGCCACAGCACCCAGCAGGAACCATCTGCGCACACCATCCCCGACTCACAGGCAGATCCAGCGACCCTTCTGTCCGCTTCCGACGACTCTGCGCCTCTCTTTGCCGACCGTTTTGACGATAGCGACGCCGAATACTTTGCGGCAGAAGAACCTGAAGACGAACCCGAAGGATCCCAGTGCAAAGAGCCTACAGTAGAACCAGAGACGGCTACATTGAGTGCAGGCAGATCCACATCCACCGACATTCCTTCGCATCAGCCCGCCGACAGCAGTGCCAGCGACGCACCGATCGCCCGACGACGGGCGCTGCCAAACATCCAGCTCCTGGAATCGGCTGATTGGGTCTCACAAGCCACGGAGCAGAGGCAGGCTGGACAAAGTCGGAAGAACACCACCAGCACAACGGACACCGATACTGAAGCCAGGAGTGAGCCCACTCCTTTTCTCACACAGCCAGAGCCGGACTTTGACCTCCTCCTCACGCAGGTGGACCATCACACACCGACACCGGCTCGGACGCCTGCATCTGTGGAACCGAGCGGCGGCAGCATTTCTGTTGTGCCAGACTCCACGCGGCCGCTCCGAGCGACCACGGACATTCCCCGCGACTTGCTGCCATCTTCAGCTCAGATCGTCCCCCCGCTGCACAGCAACCAGGGGCTCCTCAGCCAGACGCTACAGAGCACGCCGCGCAAATCTGCCGCCATGGACAGCGACCAGCCACCGTCGTCGGTAGGGCGGCTGCAGCAGGCTCTGAACGACGCTCTCGGCGACGGCCTCGGAATCGAAGACGACCCGTCGCTTCTCGCCGAAATGCAGAAAATGGAGCAGGAGGCCCAAGACGTGTCATCACAGCTGCCATCGCACGAGGACATTGGCAGCAGCAGCAGCGCCGTGGACAGACCCACCCCAGCTGTGGCAGAGGAGGCTGTGCCGCCGACTGTGACCATCGCATTCGCTGAGCCCATCGTCCCCCGTATCGTCGATGCCGGCACGCATTTCCCAGGGACCGTGGCGCCCTCCGACCTCTCCTTTGCTGGGCCCGTTTCAGCGACAGACCTAGAGCTGTCTCCAGATCCAGAGGAGATCGTTGCGGAGGAGGACGATGCCGATGACGGCATTGACGACGGGGACAGCAACGACATCGACGCTGCGGATGCAGTGGAGGACGCGGACGGCGCTGTCGATCCTGACAATGAGATGGACCAGCTCGACAACCCGATCTCTATGCATGACGACGACGACGACGACGACGACGACGACATTGAAGACGATGGGTCGCCTGCCAATCCGAATTTCACCACCCGCGAGTACATCGTGACACTCCCCATGGCGGCCAATACGCGGCAGCGCTACGTCGATCTGGTCGTGGACAAGACAAACCAGGAGACCATCAAAGCGTTCGGCGGCGTGTTCTCCCGCGACGTTGCCGAGGTGCCCGATGCAGAGACGGTGTCGCGCATCGACGAACTGCTGCGCAAGCTGCTAGACCTGTCCGACCTGCCCCCCTTTTACGACAGCCTGCCTGCCATGGCCTACGAGGCCACAGCAAAGTACGCAGCCGACACCAACGGCAAGTTCTCGTTTGTGTACGAGTTCCTCCAACGCGTCGCGACCCTCAGCAAACCCCAAACAGTGCTGCTCCTCGCCGGCAAGACCGTGACGCTCGACCACCTGCAGGCCGTGGCCAGCCACGCGGGCATCGCCGCCGTGCGGCTCGACAGCGCAGACCCGGAAACCGTGGCAGACGAGAGACGGAAGGCGGCCGCCGGCATGGCCTCTGTGCTGCTGCTGGGAAACGCAAAAGACATGAGCGCCAGCGACGTCCCAGCCGCAGACGGCATCGACGTTGTCATCGGCTTTGACCACACCGCCCGGCTATCCGGCCTCCTGAACCATTGTCTGGACGCCACCGCTGGCTCGTCGTCCTCTTCCTCTTCGTCTGCTGGCGCTGCTGCTGGTGGTACTGCTGCTGCTGCTTCTGGAGGGGCCTCTTCTCCAAACGGCAACAGCTACGAAAGCGGCCGGGGGCGGCACCGGGCCCGCCGAAGCATTGCCAAGCCGATTGTCCTGCTGCTCGTGGCCGCTTTTTCGCTGGAGCATGTCGACCTGCGCCTCGATCTCAGCTCCGTCGACGACTTGGAGCGCAAGAACGCCCTCCTGCTATGCACGCTCGAGTGCCTCCCGTACCTCCAGGACATGGCCCTCGAGGAGGCGCCTGCCATGCCGCACGAAGCCGCCAAGGCATTCGTCCACCTCCTGGCCGCGCCGGCAGAGGAGCTCGACTGGAAGCCCGTGGCCCTGCCGGAGGACGTGTTTGACATCTACATGCAGTCGTCAGGCGCCATGCAGCCGACCTTTACGCAGGAAGAGCACCTGTACCCACCACGCACCCGAAAGCGACAGTTGGTAAGCCACATGTTCTCTTGCTCGGCTCGCCTCCAGCAAGGGAGGGAGGGGGGGAGGGGGAGAAGAGAGATTAACTTTGTGATTTTTTTTTTTCGCTAGGACGACGACGATGATGATGCTCCCGGCGGGGACGCATCGAAGCGCGCTCGCCTCGGCGCAGCCGCTGCACCCATTGTCGATACGCTGCCCGTCCAGGTCAGCGACGCCATCAAGCGGGCCCTCGGCGAGCCGCTCCTGACCTCTAGCACGGGCGGGCCGACCATTACGATCTCTGTCGCCCAGCTCGAGGCGCTCGCAGCCAAGGTATGTGCTGAAACGGAGGTGGAGGAGGAAAGGAGATGATGAAGAAATCGCCTTTGCTAACTGTCCCTCGTCCCAGACAACCACTCTCGAAGCACAACTGCAGGAGAAGGAGAGCTTGGAGACCACGCTGATGCAGCGCGTGCGCAGCCTGGACCGGCTGGTCAAGGACAGCGCCGCGACCATCAGCAAGTGCCAGAAGAAGCTGCTCGAGGCCGTCCAGGACCGCGGCATCTTCGAGGTGGAGCGCGACGCGGCGCGCAAGGACGCGGCGGCGGCCAAGGAGAAGCTCGAGAGCCGCACCGCCGCGCTCGCCGACGTGCGCGCGCAAAAGGCCGCGCTGGAGACGCGCCTGGCGGACGCCGACGCGCTGCTCGCGGGGTCCGCGCAGCCCGACGTGGCCCAGCTGGGCGCCGCGCGCGCCGCGCTGCACGCGGGCCAGCAGACGCTGGCCGCGCTCGAGCGCAAGGCCGCCAACGCCGACACGGACCTCGCGCACGCGCGCCGCGCGTACCAGGACGCGTCCAACGCGGCGGCCGACCTGAGCGCCGAGAACCGCGACCTGGGCGCGCGCGTCGAGGCGCTCGACCGCCTCGCCGCCGACAACCTGCGCCACATCCACGAGACCCACCAGCGCAGCGAGGCCGAGGCGTACCGCCGCCAGTGGTCCGAGGCCCTCGTCATGCTCAAGGAGCGCGAGCGCGAGCTCGACTGGACGCGCGAGGAGCTGCGCGTCCTCAAGAACGGCCGCCGCGAGACCCGCCAGCAGAGCGTGCCGCGGAGCCCGCGCCTGAGCGTCATCAGCCCGCGCACCATTGCGGGGCCCCGCGGCGGCAGCGCGAGCAGTGCTGGCGGTGGTGGTGGCGGTGGTGGCGGTGGTGGCAACGGCAGCAGCAGCAGCGGCATGGCCGGTGCGGGCACGCCCATCCCGGGTGTTATCGTCGGCGGCGGCGGTGGTGGTGGTGGTAGCAGCAGCGGCATGGCGGCTGGCGCCGGGGGCGCTGGCTTCGCCGTGTCGGCGCGGGCGTCGGTGAGCCGCGGCAACAGCCCGGTGCTGGCCAACTTTGACCCGTCGGTCCACGGCGGACCTGCACCGTCCTTTGCAGGGAGTGGTGGTGGCGGTGGTGGCAGCGCCGGCAACAGCGGCGAGCCGCCTGTGCCGGGGATGACTTATTTCAACTCGGCGCAGACCGTTGGCCGGTGGGGGCACCTGCGCGACTGAGGGGGTTCTGTTTTGTTATGGGAAGGGAGGGGGGGGCTTTTGTTACTTGGGGGGCCTTGTGTATGGAGAGTTTGTTGAGCGAGTGGCAACGATAGCAGGCAGCTGGGGGGGGGGGTTGGACAGGAGTCCGTTTTTTTCTTCTTTTTTTTTCTACTTTATCTTGTCTCTTCTTGTGTCCTTCTTGATTGCGAGACCGTGTACTATTTCTGCTCTTGTTTGTCAACTGGATGTCTCCCAGGTGGTTGGTCTGCCCCCTTGGTACGATAGGCACAGGGTTGTGGTTGCTGCTGCTGCTGCTGCTTCTTCTCTCTTTGTGCGTCCCTCCCTCCTTTTTTTATTCTTTTCCCCCCTTCACATTTGTTCTTCGGTGTCGTTTTGTATTTTTCTTCTACCGTTTCTGCTTTCATTTGTACCTATGGCCTCCCACAGAGGAGAGAGAGAGAGAGAAAACGCGAGAGAGACGGGCCAGGAACGGCCTTTTGCCCTCACGTCCGTCTGTTTTTATATACGTACTTTCCTTCGTACGGGAGGGCCTGAGAGTTTACATGAAAGGTCGGCACTCGATGTGAGAAATGCTATTGAACCAACCCACGTTCGATCCTCTCCTGTTCTCCCAAAGCTACCGAGAGGAGAGAAAGTGTGTATGTGCGTGTGCTTCTTTATAATGCGGTATTTTTTTTTCTTGTTTCATTTCTTCTTCTTTTTTCTTCTTCCTTCTTAGACAAGGCTCGCCCTCATCCTAATTACGATCCCCCTTTCCTCCAGCGCTGCCGCCTCCTCTGTCCACCCTGCAAAGCTTGGTTCGTTCTCCTTGGGGAGAGACGCAAAACAAAACAAAAATCCAAGAGCATCTCTGCGCCCCCGGCCCCAACGGAACAGTTCAAAACCAGTCGGTCTCTTGGGGGAAGGGAGGGACGAGGGATTTAGGCGGTCTCCTCGGGGTACAGATCCTCCTTCAGGGCGATGCCGAGCTCCTCCCGCAGGGGGGCGAGCTCCTCGAGGTACTGCTGGTACTGGCCCTTGTTCTCGACCTTGGCCTTGATGCCTGCATTGCGAGAAGAAGAAACGGTTAGCATCGCTTGCAAAACAGGGGTGCTCGTAGTGCTCGGATTTGAGGAGGACGGAGAATGGAAGAGAGATTGTCACCCACCCTCGAAAACGCGGACAGCAGTCGGGTAGTCGTTGACTCTGCGAGCGGCTTTTAACGCAGCGACGAGGACAGACGGCGAGGGGACCAGGTCGTAGGCGAAGGCGTTGTTCAAGTTGCGCTGGGAAGGGGGGGGGGTGTTAGCCAAGGATCGACGAGGGCGATTCTAGGAGATGGCGGCGTCGGCATTTACCTGCAGCTCAAAGACGTCCTGCACAGAGTCGAACTCCTTCTCGTATCTAAGCCCATGCCGTTAGCAAAGCTGATCCGCCCGGAAAAAGAGGCGAGGAGGAAGAGGGGGGGGGAGGGAAGACCATGTCGAAGCGGTCCGGGAGCTGTGCACGGCGCAAACGTCTGTCGCGCAGCGTCCAGCCCCCCCCCCCCCCCCCAGCTCCGGTTCTCGCTGCCTTCCGCTTCCCCGGTTGCGCTCCTCCACCCACGGCAGAGCGTGGCGTCTTGTGCGTACCTGGCGGTGAACTCCTCAAAGGTCTCCTCCTGGTGCTCGGACCGGAGACGCGCAGCGGCGCTGAAGCTGGCCTTGGGAACAAAGGCAGCGCGGGCGGTCATGGCAACGGCGGGGCGGGCGACAGGGGCCCGGAAGACGGCACGGAAGATCGAGGCAGACATTGTGGAGATCGGTGGTGTGTGTGTGTGAGCGAGAGAGAGAAAGGGGGAGGCGAAGAAAACGGGCTGCGGTCGAGGGCGACGTCGAGGGGCGGCGGGTGGTTGGTCGTGCTGGGTGGGATGACACAAAGGCTGTCGCGATACTCGGGACGAAAAAAAATCGTCGGGCACAAGGATGTTGGCTCGTCAATTGGCTTGGCCGCAGGGGCTGCTCGTCGGAATTGGGTGGAGGAGAAGACGGGGATTCGTCTGCTCTCGTGAATTGAGGTTCGGGCTGTGGACGTAGAAGATGGGAAGGAAAGGCAGGAGCGCGGAGGCGAGGGAACGGGGAAAAAAGGCGAAGGGGAAGGGACAGGAAGGAGCCACCCAAAGCGTGCGGAAATCGAATGATGTTTTTTTCCCTCTCGGTTAAGGCAGGTGCCACCACCCCCCCCGGGGGTCTTCGGCGACTGCTCCAACCAACGCTGACAGGACCGTCTCTCCAATTGGCTGGATTCCGGTCACGTGCTGGTTTTGGGGATTGGAGTGGATCCCAGCGCCTTCGAAGGGAAAAAGTCACGTGTGTGTATGAATCGTGCATCAACGACCGCTTCCCGTCTCTGTAACACGAGCGTTATCGGGACGCAACCGCCAGCTGCCTCTACATCGAGCCATTCGTTGTCCGTGTCGGGCCTGCTAGTGGGTATCGCGGTTACTAGGACTGCACTATTTCAGGTGCGTGTTCATTTAAAAAGGGCTCTCTGTCTTTTTTCGTTCTTCTTTATATGGACATTTACACGGACAAACCACGAGTCTTCCGCCTTCGCCTGGGGAAAAGGAAAACACACACCCAGGGAGTTGAGAACTACGAACTCCAGCGGCTGGCCAAGGAGGGATCTCTAGAACCCATGCGGCACAAGGTTCATGATTTACAAGAGCGGGCGCGGACAGTGGAGGGGGGGTTATGAAGACCCGGGGCAAGCATGTGCCACAGCCCACGAGAAACGATTCCCCCCTCCTACTTACCAAAAATGCTTTTCTTTATCGCCTGCATCTGTGCCCACGCCCGGTCGTGCTCCGTCTCGTACAAGTCGTGCTCTTTCAGGTAGGCGGTATACTGCGCGCACGCGTCGGCGCGCCGCTGTGCCTCTGCGGCCAGGTCGCTGTGCGCGTCAAAGAAGCTGCGCAGCTGATCCTGCACGGGCGGGAAGCCGCCGTCCTTTGCGTCGTAGTCGTCGTCGTCGTTGTCGTTCCGCGACGGCCGCATGGATTCCGGCGCCTGGAACTCATAGAAACTCATCACGGCCTCAGACGGGCGCTGCAAACAGCGGGCTATGCTAAAGATCCAGTCGACGGCAGCCCAGTCCGGGCCCCCTGCTGCTGCGCCGCCGTACCACTCGTCCCGCAACGTAGCGCAGGTGACGTTTGTCCGCGCCTTGTCCGCAAGGATAGCTTGGAACTCGGCGTGGACCGCGTCCTGCTTCTCCCGCTGTCGCCAGCTTCGCCGCTCGTCGTGCCCTGTGACCCACGACGGCGGCGTAAAGACGCGGCGCGGCACGGTCGCCGCGAACTCCCAGTCGAGCACGCCCCGGATGCGCCAGGCGTCGTCCACGAGGATGTTGGAGGCGTGGAGGTCTGCGTGGTTCAAGACAAAGGGGCCGTCGTCGTCGTTGTCGTCGTCGTCGTCCACGTGCTCGTAGGCGTCCTCCAAGTGGTGGAGCGCAAACAGCTCGCGGCGCACATCGGCAACGCCCTGGTCCCGGCAGGGCTCGGCAAAGGAGGCCCACAGCATGCGGAAACGGTAGCGCATGTAAGCCCGTGCAGACGAAAAGGCCGGCGGCGGCGCGCGTGGCAAGTACAGCTCGGTGGCCGCGAGGAAGTGGACGGGGCCCACGGCGGGGGGTGGGGGAGCGATGGGCCGAACGGCGTGCCCACTGTCCGCTGCCACCGCTGCTGCTGCAGCGTTGTCGAGCAGCAGGGAGCCAATGCACGGGAACTCGAGCGCCCGGAGGTCGGCCAGGATGTCCACGAGCTGGGCAAGGAACGTCCGCAGCATTTCTTTGTCGAGAAGCTCCAGCTTGTACGCCATGAACGGCTTGCCCTCGACAAAGTCCGTGATCAGAAAAGACTGTGTCTCCATCAACGGCGACAGCTGTGGTTCAAAGAGTGCGGTGCTCGTTGAGCCAGTTGTCGCGCCAGGCTTCAGAAGCCGTGCACCGCGCCCAAATGCATGGACACGGGGGATGGGGATTCTGGTGGACTGCTGCAAGAACCTATCATTCCACCAAACGTTAGAACAACGTTCAGCCCCCCCCCCCCTTCTCCCCCTCTGTTCTATGCCATGCTCTTGTATATGTACACACCGCATTGTCGCCACCTCGCTCTGTAGTTTAGGCCAGGGGTCGTCGTCCATGGCGGTCGCGATCGGAATGCGGACCACCCACTTGTCGCCAACATCGTCAAACTCGACAAAGAAACACGCATTGAAGCTTCCATTGCGCTTGCCGACGACGCGGCAGCGCGCCGTGCCATCATCGCTGTAGTACTTTGCAGCCAAGACGCAGACGGCGTCCGGATCAATGCGATCGATCCAGGCAGCATTCTTCTGCCGGCGCTGGTCGTCAGTGGCAAGCGGAAAGCCGCGGGCGTCGAGGCGGGGACGGATGCCATCGTCAGCGGTGGCCGCCTCCGTTTCCGCCGCCATCTTGCGAGAGTGTTGTCGATCGCATGGGTTGCGGCAGCAAGGCGAACGGTGTTGCTGTTTGCCTGAAGATGCAAAACCCCCCCTTTTGGCCGGCCAATCATACTTCCGGGTTCCGGATCTCGTGGACCATAGATCAAAAGGAACGCCGATTGCTGTCTCGCAAAAGATGTTCTTATTGGACGGCAACGCAGCGGGCATGGATTGGGAACACGCTGCTCCTGATTGACTCGGATCGGGATCGGGCGGGCTGCCAAGATGCAGCCACAGGCCCAAAAACAAGAAACGGGAGACCGGCCCCCCAACAGGGAAAGAATGCGTGCATACAGGAGTGCCTCGGAAGGTCAAAGCAAAAGGCGTCAATTCACACGAGGGCGCGGTCAGCGATGGTCTCTCTCTTCCGCTGTCCCGTTGTCCCGTCGTCCCGTTGTTACGATGCGACGCTGTCACGCTGCCACGCGCTCGACTCGCATCTGCTGAATAATACCACAATATCTCCGGTCGGCGTTGTGCGAAACGCCGCAACCGTCCACAACGGCCTCGCCTTATCAAGAAATCACCGCTGCGCAGCACGCTGCTTTGCTTGTGACGAGGGCGGTGGCCGGCGGCAGAACCACCAGCCTCGGTCGGTTGGGGAAAGAACCCTGTCGCCCTTCCCCCTGATTGGCCGCGCGTTGCATCTCATTTAAGCTTTGTACCCGGTCGAGCTTGCTAATTTGTGACCTGCATCGCGCCTGCCGCTACCACCCAAACGCATGTATCGCGTCGCCCAACGTCCGCCAAACCGCATCGACAAAGAAAATACGCAGCCAAACCAGCCCAGACAACGCTTCCCCCCCTCCCCGTACTTTGTCGTCTCGAGTACGGAGTACGCTTATTCCACTTTTCCCGCGGCCTGCTTTTACGAGTAATATTACTCGTTCTCCGTGCTCCGTGCTGCCCGAGAAAAACCGCCCCCTTTCTGCCCCAATCCGCGCCTTCCATCTTGGGAGTTGGCCGGCGCCTTTCACCTTCCCCCACAGTGCCGAACAGCCAAGCGAGGATCGCAGCTGCCCTCTCCAGCCCGCTCAGTTGCAAAGCTCGGGCTTTCCCCCCCTGGAGCAGCAAGTAATACGGAGTACGCTTACGACCCAACGAAACCCGTCCTTCCCTCCTTCCCCCTTCTCTCTGTCCTCCCAACCCTTTTTTCCGCATCCACCTCTAGATCTTTCGCGCTCTCAACTCTCTTCCTCTCTTTTCCTCTCTTTCTCTCTTTTCCTCTTTTCCTCTTTCTCTCTCTCCGTTCTCCCCATTCACCTCCCCCGTTCAATCCTCACCTTTTTGGGTTCCATCCTTCTCGTCACTCCTTTCATCCTCTTTTTCTTCGTCTTTTCTATTTTTCTTCTTTTCTTCTTTTTCCCCATTCACTCCCCCGACCCCCCCCTCCAAATCCCGTCCGTCGGCCGTTCGAAGAAACCCAACAATTCCCAGCCGGCATTGTCCCTTTTTACAGCGCCTCGGCTGCCCGTTTGACGCTCCAGTCGACTCTTCAGCAGCCTCGCCGCCCGCTTTTCCAACGGTCGTCGCGACGTGAGGCAACTAACTGGTCGGTACGCGTGCCCCCTTTTTGGTCTCCTTTTCGCGTCGCCGCCCCCCCCCCCAACTCTCCCCCCTATTTGCTAGCTCCGAATTGATTACTCCGATTCCTCCCAAACCTTACTTGTCCACGATTCTGCTGTTCGCATTCCAAGCACAGCAACTCTGGCAAACCGTTCCGCTCGGCATCTCGCTCTTTTCGTTCTTTTCCTCCCACCACCCTGTTTTCCTTTCCCTGTTTCCCCTCGGGCTTTTCTTTCCTCATTCTTTTTTGTTCTCTTCCCCTTTTCTTGTCTTTCTTGTCTTTCTTGTCTTTCTTGTCTTTCTTGTCTTTCTTGTCTTTCTTGTCTTCTTGCCATCTTGTCTCTCCTTGTCCCCCCTGATCGAATCAACCCGCCGCCTTTGCTAACCGGGTGACACGTGCCAAACAGTTCGCCCTCCTTGCTGCGACCATCTTCGACCCGCTCGCGCTCCGTCGATTCACTGCCTCGCACAATGTCGGCACTCGCTGCATCCTTCGGGGACCTGATTGAGTTTGGTGTTCCCACCCTCGACCGCCCCTTTGGCCTGAAGCTATGGCCCCTCTTCAACAAGGCTTTCGAGCTGGTCGTCGGCTACCCGGCCGACGACTTTGAGTTCGTCGCCGGCAAGACGCCCATGTCCACCCTCAAGGAGACCAGCATCTTCATTGTCGTCTACTACTTCATCATCTTCGGCGGCCGCGAGCTGATGCGGAGCCGCGACGCCTTCAAGCTCAAGTCGCTTTTCCTGGTCCACAACTTCGTCCTCACATCCGTCAGCGCCATCCTGCTTGCCCTCTACGCCGAGCAGCTGATCCCCACCGTCGTGCGCCATGGCGTCTTCCACTCCATCTGCGAGGCTGAGGGTGGCTGGACGCAGCCCCTGGTTGTCCTGTACTATGTACGGTTTTGTCATCTTCCAATCGCTGCCCGACGATTGGTGCACAGTTGTGCGAAGAGGCCTCTTGCTGACACAGTCTTTCTCTCCCAAATAGCTCACCTACCTGACCAAGTACCTGGAGCTGCTCGACACCGTCTTTTTGTTCCTGAAGAAGAAGCCCCTGAGTAAGTCCCACCCTTCATTCGCTTGCTTCTCCTGCTTCTCCTGCTTCTCCTGCTTCTCCTGCTTCTTGGCTCCGAGAACGATGCACTGACCAGGCCAGCTTTCCTCCACTGCTACCACCACGGTGCCACGGCTCTTCTGTGCTACACCCAGCTGATCGGCTCGACCGCCGTGTCCTGGGTCCCCATCACTCTCAACCTGGGCGTCCACGTCGTCATGTACTGGTACTACTTCCAGTCCGCCCGGGGCATCCGCATCTGGTGGAAGGAGTGGGTCACCAAGTTCCAGATCATCCAGTTCATCATCGACCTCGGTACGTATCCGTCTTCCTCTCCCTTTTGGGTGTGCTCCCCGCCGCCGGAGTCTACGCTGGCACACTGCTAACAGATGATGTCAACGCAACCAGGCTTCGTCTACTTTGCTTCCTACACCTACTTCGCCTCGACCTACTTCCCGGATCTGCCGACCATGGGCAAGTGCTCCGGCGAGGAGTTCGCTGCGTTTGCCGGCATCGGTATTCTCAGCTCCTACCTGGTCTTGTTCATCTCCTTCTACCTGGCCACCTACCGCAAGGATGGCAAGAAGACGACGTCCCGGAAAGCCGTGCGCCGTATGAGCCAGGCCCCTCTTCCCGACCCGCATGACCTGCTTGCTGCTGTCCAGTCGCAGACCCCGGTCGCCTCGACCACTGGCGCCAAGGCCAGCGGCGGTAAGACCAGCGGCATGACCACACGCTCCCGGAAGGCCTAAGCGGGCCCGCCGCGAGGGCTGCGCCGGTCGCATGCTACTGCAATGGTGGCGTCGCGTGCTGCTGATCTTGGGGTAACCTGGATCCCGAAGGAACCCCCACTGCAACTGCCGCAAAATCAGCTTCATTCTTGATGATGCTGCTTGCTGTCCACCACCACATGGGCGGACTCTCGGTACACGCCCCTGCAAGCTCAACTGTTTCAAAAGCTCTCGCTCCCGTTTTCTGGCCATGGCCACGTTCTCACTCTCTCGGCGTCGACGTTCTCTCGAATGAGTGGAACTGGCGATGTTGGACAGAATGCTTTCGGGGCAATACTTTTGTTGCTGCGGGCTGGTGATTCAGAGGTTTTTTTTAATAAGAGGGCGACGGATGGTTTGTGGTGCTCGCCCTTTGGAGAAGGATAGGAATGTGCTTTACGGGCAAGTGCTCGTGGAACACGGAGGGGTGGGTTGTCCTGGACGTGTGTTTCTGAGACGCCCACCTGGAACGACGGAAAAAAAAGGAGAGATACGAACTGGTTTGGCATGGACTCTGCATAATTGGAAGACACACACACACGGCGGATGGCGCGAACCTGTTTTTGCTTTCGGATGCTGAGAAGAGTCGGTTGTGGGCGTGTATGGCATGGTCATGGGATTTTCTCTCCGACTGTGTAGCTGGGCGGCAAACGTGCTATCTCTTTCCCCATTTTCTCCCCCTAATCATCTTAACCAACTTTCTACCCTGTCATTTTGTTTTGTTTGGCACCCCTTTTTTTGTATCAACTTTGTATTCCACTATGAATGTTTCTTTTGTTTCCCTTGCCCACTTTTTTTTTTCTCTTCTCTTCTTTTCCTTTCTTTGTTTATATGTTCGACAGAGATAACACAGGGAGAGAAGGGGGGGGGGGGGGGGGGTCTGAGGACGACGATCGTCGACTTTGTCAAAGTATCGCCACTGCTGTGGCTCCTACTACTACTACTACTACTACTACTACGCTTTTAATTTGGCTGGTGGTCCTCATCGGCCGGAAAAATAGAATTAAAAAAACAAAATCACAACCCAAGAAAGGCCGTCCGTCTACCGTGCGTTTGGCCAGATCTCTCTCTCGATCTGTCCCCCTTTTTGCCTTGCCTGGCCAATGCTGACTTTAGAGACAAGATCGTACGGGGTAGAAGAACAGGGCCAGAGAGACGATGGAGCGAGCCGATACATTCATTGCATGCACCCACAGGTTCAGGGACTGGTGCTAACCTCACCGCGTGGCGTTGGAAAGTGAATCGTTTGGTGTTCGTGATGCTGCCAGAGACATGGGGTGGCCCGGCCCGGTCCCAAGCAAGACGTGGCTCTTATAGTATACACTGTTTCGTTTTCTTGCCCTCCCGTGCTTCTCGTTGCGTCCCCTCCGCGTGTGCGGCTGAGCGTCGTACATCGTTTTGTCCGGTACACAACGTACTTGTCCGACTTCGGAACTCCCACACATTCCCTGACGGACAGCTGCACTCAGAACGGACTAGGAAACTGCGTTGGCAGGCTTGTGGTGCCGGCTTGGCGAAGCTCAAAGGCTTTTGGAACTCTACGGGTTATATTTTTTTTTGGGGGGGGGGGGGGGACCCAAGCGAAGGAGAAGGGATCTAAACGCTCCCAGTCCCCTTTGTGTCCGTCGTGCTGTCTGGTTTCAAACAAAGCCGTGAAGATAAGAAAGAGAGAATGAGAACAGAAAAAAAAGCCGTTGTTAGGGGACTGGGCTGCGCACGGATAGACCCCCCTCCCCCCCCCTTTCGTGTTTCGCAAAACGATGGGGGCTCAAGCGGCAGTTCGTGGGGGAAACTGTCCTTCAGGAGATCTTTCAACCTTTGGGTGAGATGGGGTGGAAAGGGGGGGGGGGGGGCCGTCCCAGGAGATCTGTGCTCTCCCAACCTAGATATGTGCATCAGACAGTCCAGAGTCGATTCGATATATGCCTGCAGATAAGACAGTAAGATGACTGGCATGCTTCCCCCCCTCCCGTCAAGGACAAGAACGCAATGCGTCGTCCCCCACTCCATACATATTTGCAGCAAACGACCATGCAAAGCTGCTTTGTGCAACATGGCAGACACTACTACGATTATGTCTCCGAGAGGGGGGGGGGGGAAGGGACAAGCCGCCGGCTGCCTGGTCGTGCAGTACAAGTACACAGACGAAGAAGAAGAAAAAAAGGCAAAGCTCGTGACTCTCACACAGCTCACGGAAATGCACATCCTCCCAATGGCTCTCGCCCCCCTAGTAGGGGAGAGAGCGAAGAAAGCCCGCAAGGGAGCGCAAGGGGAAGAAGAGAGAAAGAGAGAGACCCCGTGTGTGGAAGGCTATGAAAGAGAAACTTTCCCCCTTGAAAGACAGAAGGAAAAAAGGGAGACTAGGAGGGTTTCACAAAGAATGCAAGAGGTCATATGAGCACCAGAGAAAGGGAAGGGGGTCAAGAAAAAATAAATGAGAAAAGAGAAAAGAGAAAAGAGAAAAAAAGAAAAGAAAAAGAAAAAGGAAAAAAAGGAAAGAAGTAAAGAAGTAAAGAAAATAAATGCCGATACGAGACAGGGCTTGCTCGATGCAGGGAGGACAGGGCCAACCCCCCCCAGAGGCGAGACAAACAAAACAAAGGGAACGCCCTCGAGCGTGGCCTGTTTCACATTGTTTCGTCCACTCTTGCGATTCTGAGACAAGGCAGGGAGAGAGGGGAAGGCGGGAGGGGGGGAGGGGAGGGGGAAAAGCAAGGGACATCCCGCCATCCCCCCATCCCCATCCTCGAGGACATGGGTTAATCTTACGGAAAGCAACAGTCACAAGCAAGGAGCACGCCAAGGTTGGCGGAGCCAAAAAAAAAAAGAACGAAGAGAAACGAAAAGAAATCGAGGTGCATCATGCATGGGAGGTCTGTTGATCGCTACACCTAATTGAGCTGGCGGCATAAAAAAAAGACAATGCAGAAGAAGAAAGTTGAGAAACGGCAGCAAAAACAACAACAATAAAAAAAGCAGCTAAAAAAGTGGTTTGGGTATCATCAGATCGTTGCAAAACAAACAAACCAAACTGGGTGTCCAGAGAAAATCCAAAAAATAAAAAAAATAAAAAAGGTCTCCCCAAGAAATCAAGTCCCGTAATGCTTATGCCGTAGTTCCGTGAAACGAGAAAAAGAGAAGAAAAAAGAAAAAGAAACAATGCCCATTCTTGTTGCGGTGCCCATGCCAAAAAAAAAGAAACAAAAGCACAATCCTGATTTTCCCCAAAAATGGACCCGCAACGGAAAATGGGAATGAAGAGGAAACGAATCGCTCTACAGCAGCTTGATGCTTCGCCGCCGCCCAAAGAAGCTCGACGTCGTTGTCGATGTCGTCAGCGCAGATCCGCGCTTTTTCGACACCACGTCGGCTGCCGGCAGCGTGGCTGCACGCAGGGGCGGGCAGAACTGGGCGTCGTGCGTCGGCGGTGGCGGCGCCGCCGGAGGTGGTGCACCCACGGCCGTGATGGACGAGACGACGGACAGCGCCAGCAACGACTTGCGGCGGGAGGCGGTGTCCGCTAGAGAGGGCGACAACGAAAACGAGGACGGCACAGCAACACCTGGAAGCTGTGCAGGCAGCAGCTGCTCCCTCGGCGGCTCCCCAGACTGCTCCCGCGCCAGTTCCCGCGGCCGCTGCCGGTTCAGGCGGCGGCCCAGCGTCAGAGAGCGCGTCACGCCGCGCAGCAGGCCGCCATGGCCAAACGTGGGCGTGCGGGGGGAGTCGGTCGAGGTTGCGGATGTGGGGGTGGGGAGAAGAGTCGAGGTAGAGGTCGAGGTAGAGGTCGTGTCGAGTGCAAGAGTTGGCGTATGGGTGGGTGCCGGGGCGGAGGCCGCCGCGGCTGCCAGTATCTTGCGGGTGCGAAACGAGGCGAGCGCCAAGCTGCCGCTGCCTAGGCCCATGCTGCTGACGCTGCCGGACGAGCTGTTGCGTTTGTGCTGGCGCAGCTGCTGCTGCGGGCTAATCGAGGGCGACAGCATGGAGCCGCCGCTGGCCGTGGAGGGGCGCGTAGTAGTTGCAGAGGCGGTCGCCGAGGTGGAGACTGCGGACAACGCCGACGTCGTCGACAACGACGGCGATGCCGCACGGTCGGCTAGGCTGCTGCGGCGACGTGCGGCGCGCTCCAGCGCCAGGTCGACCAGGGACGGCTTGCCAGCAAAGACGACGGAGACGACTCGGGCCGTGTCCTCATGGCTGTGCCTCCGGGCCGGCGGGAGGATGTTGTTGGGAGGGGAGGAGGAGGAGGGGGGGGGAGTGATTGACGAAGACGCGGCCGCTGACTTGGACGACAACGGCTGCGAGACAGCGCGTGCAAGAGCAGCATGGCCGGTTGTTGCTGTTGCTAATGCTGCTGCTGGCGGTGCTGCCGTTGACGGCTGGGCGTCACGGGTGGCCGGGCCACACGAGCTATAGGAGCTGTGCGAGCTGTGCGAGCTGTACGAGCAGTAGCAGTCGCCATCATCGTCCTCGGAGCCAAAGTCCTCAAAGTCGGACAGATCGCCCAAGGAGGAGGCGTCCTCTTCGGACGAGAGGTAGACGTCGTGCGGTATTGGCTGAGCGGGCGCAGCAGCAGCAGCAGCAGCAGCAGCAGCGGAAGCAAAAGGAGGAGCAGGGGAGGCATCATTTGCCGGATCAGAGACTGTCTGTGCCTTGCTGATGGTGGCTGCTGGTGGAGGAGGCAGTGTTGACGTGGCTGTTGCGGTTGGTGTCCGGTTCTTTGGCGGCGCAGCATCGAGCAGCAGGGCGTCGAGGAAGCGCGAGTTGCGGCGGAGGCTGCGTTCGGGGAGAGGCGGAGCCGGCGGCGACTGCGGCTGCTTGTCGAGGAGCGCCGCTGTGCCGACAACGAAGCGATCGTCGGGGGCCATTGGCTGGGGAAGGGCCGCCGTCATGGCGGTCGGTGAGCTGGAGGGTGAGGAGCGGCGAAGAAGGGCGAAGAGGGGGGAGAGCAGAAAACGGTTTCTGGGCAGTGCAGAAACTGTTCCTGTGGCAGCTCCGTCGGGCGGAAGCCTGGATTGTTTTTGTTTTCCGTCGAAGAGGACGTCGAAGAGGACGTCGAGGAGGGCGATGGCGAGGACAAAGAATGCCCGTCAGACCGGAAGCGACTCGCGCGGTTTTGTGTCAGTGTCGTCGCTGGCCCCGTGTCCTGTCCTGTCGGCTCTTCTTTTTTTCTTTTTTCTCTCTCGCTCTCCTTTCTTCTTGTTCTTTTTGTTCTTTCTGTTCTTTTTGTCGTGTCTTTTCGTCGTTTCGGTTTCTCTTTGTAATTTTACCGCGTTTCGGCAACGGTCAGCGCGTTTGACAAAGCCCCCTACCGGCGGTTTCTCGTATTTAGTCCTCGACACGCTGGCTCGAACAGGTATGGCCAAGGCGGACAACAAAGAAAGTAAAGAAAGGAGAATAGGGGGGAAGCGTTGTTTCTTCGGTTCTTTTTTTTCGTGTTCTTGTTCTTTTTGGCTTTCGAGAAGGACAGGCGTTGCTGTTGCGTGGGGAGTCGAGATCCACAGCAATCTCCCAGCGGGTGGGTAATGGGTAATAGGCAATACAATTGCAGGGAAGGAGGAAGGAAGAAGGAGGAAGGAGAGAAAGAGGAAGGATGGAAAGAAGGAAAGAAGGAAGGAGGAAAGAACGAGTGTACAGAGTAAAGAAGGGAAGGAGCAGAGGAGGGATGAAGAAGACAGAAAAGGGAAAGAGGGAAAACGCGGGTTCTTCACGAGGGAGCGCAAGAAGAAGAGAGAGGAAAGAGAGACACGACTGGAAAAAGAAAAGAAAACGAAAGGCGCAGGAGGCACGACGCAGGCCGATGGGCATCTTTTAATCAGGCTGGGTCCAGCCGGCCTTGGCCAGAGCGAGACCTTGGTTTCCAATGCAAAAGAAAGTCCTGGCTTAGGCTCTGGTGTCGGTCGCTCCTTCCCTGGCCTGGCCGTCCATGTCGCGTCCCATCGCACCTGCCCTCGACGCCCACCACCCACACCCACACCCACACACAAAAACCTCTTACACTTGACGTGCCCCCCCTTGCTCTTGTCTGTGTGCTTGTCTTGTGTCTTGGGGGGAGGGGTGTGGCTCTGCCTTGGGACCACCCCACCCCAGACCCCATAACACTAACACCACCCCTCCCCCCTTGATGCCACCCCCCTGCCTCTGCCTCGACAGGCCGTTTTATGCTTTGTTCAACGACACGACAGGTTCTTCTTCTCCAATCTAGGCGTGTACATGTAGGGGCCTTTCTTTTCTTCTTCTTTGTCTGCCACGGACGACGGACGGCATTGAGGCAGTGAAGCGGAGGCCGTGTTGGCGGTGTTTGTTCTGGCTGACATGGGGACAAGCATCTTGCAAAGTACAATGTACGACGTCCGGGATGCCAAGGGGGTAGTGAGCCAAGAACAAATATATCGAGACAGAAATACTCGTATGATACACGTCCACATGCGTAAAACCGACGGACAGAACATTGTCTAACGGGTTGGCGGGCTGTTGGAAAAAGTACTCCGCGCGCCGTAGGACACCGCGGTCGGCACAACGACGACGACGACGAGCTTCACGGCCGCCGCATGCAGTCATCTCCCTCCCCCCAACGACGGATGCCGTCCATTCCTCGTAGCATGCCCGCCACCGCTGTAAGACATTCCTGCGGTCCCTGCCCCCTCCTGCTCTCTGGAATGGATCAGCTCCGCCTTGCAGAAACAGGAAAGGGACCCCCCCTCTCTTTTTCTCTTTTTCCCTCTTCTCCCCCCTTTCAGCTCCTCCCGGCCGGCGACTTGCCTTCCGAGGACTTGCATTCCTCAGTCGTTTCAACTGTGCGGACGGGAGAGGAGACCTTTGCTGACAACGGTTACGACGACGAGCTGTACTGGGAAGTCGTTGGTAGGTGAAAAAGACCTTTTCTTCTTCTTCTTTTTTTCCGTTCTTCTTTTTTTCTCTTTTTTTCCCTTTTTTTCTTTCCCCTCGCATCACAGCCACAGCCACAACCCCCCCTTTTTGCCTCCCTCTTCCAATCCCAACCTCACATCCCACACCCTCCTTCCCAAGACGCTACCGGGTGACCTGCAGGCCTAAGCGTGGCTGGCGCCCTTTTCCCTCTTCTTTTTTGAGTTTTATCTCTCTCGTTCTTTGTCAGTGCTGTTGTGTGGTGGCTGACTTCCTCCGCCGCCGCTGGCCCCAAGTGTCATCCGCCAGTGTGCAAAGAAAGTTATTATTAGAGTTGTCGGTCAAAGAACGAGAAAGAGACGAAAAAATCCCCGAAAAAAGAAAAGAAAAAGAAAGACAAAAGAAGAAAAAAAGACATCCAGCCATCAGCGTCCTGCCTTACGGTGAGAAATGGGTTTTTTTATATCCTTTTCTTTCATTTGGTAAAGACCGAGAGAGCACGGAGTATTGTCGCAACAAAAAATAAGAATCGCCAAATGGAGGGGCCGCGAGAGACGGCCGGCGGTAAAAATAGAAACCCTCCCCCCCTCTCGCCTTGGGCGGCCTCGTTCTCGAAAAGTACCGTGCCGCCGTGGCCTCACAGAACATGTCGTAAGGTGCTCCGGCGTCATGCTGTCCAGCGCAAAGGACGCTACTGGAGCTTTTGAATCGTCTCCTTCAATAATGCTCAACGCATTGGAGACCGGAAGGACGGCAACAGAGTTCGGCGTGGCCAAGCCAAGAAAAGAATTCATCGTTTATTTTGCGGATTTCTTCTTTCATCCTTGTTCCTTTTACTCCTCCATCACACATCATCACACATGGCATAAACGCACACATTAATAGCAGACTGGCTATGCAACGCCGGGAAAGAACAACGAGACAGGAAGAGACAGCGAGGGGGAGAAAGAAAGAAAGAAAGAAAGAAAGAAGAAAGAAAGAAAGAAAAAGAAAAAAAAGGAAGGAAAGGAAAGACCCGGCCCAGCCGCCTGTAAACCCCCGGCATGCATAGTTGTAGCAAAGCAGTCTCTCCGTCCATGATGGTCGAAATTGCCTTCTTCCGCACTCCCCTCGCCCCAGCCTCGATCATGGCCAGAGGGGAGGGGTCGTTGGAAGTGGAGGGGTTGTATTTTTCTTTTTTTCTTTTTTTGCTCCTTCTCTTTTTCTTTTATTTTTTTCCCCCTCCTCCCTTTTGGTATTTTGTCCCCCCCCCCCGCTCTCTATCTCCATCGCGGCGCTTTCACCAGCAGTTCCAACCAATCCTCACCGTTTGTTTACGGAAGCGGCATCGACTAATGATCGCGCCTCGGAATGGTTCAGTCCAACCAGAGAGCAGCGAGCCCGGCGACCACCCCGGCCGGCCACTCCACGACCCTGCAGCGTGCCCAAACGCGCATGAAAAAAATGTGCCCAAACCTGAAGCATGTTCGGCGTGCAGGGAGACGAGGAGCGCAGACGCAGAAGCGACTGCGGTGTTTTTTTTTGTTTCGTCTCCCTTTTCCGTCCCCTCTTCCAGGTTTGTTGGCGAATCGCCGGCCATGGCCTGGTGGCGCCGTCTCTGGAATGGAGGGAGGAGGGAGGAGGAAGCTGTTTATATTTTGTGCGCATTGTACGGGGAGTACTTGTACGTCGTACGTCGTATGGTACTTTGGCAACAAACTGTCACAACTCCACAAACCAACTCGACGAGGAATGCGACGGAAACAGCCAGAGGCGCGAGAGAAACAACGGTGAGGAGGAGAAAAGGGGGAGGGGAGAGGGGGAAGACGACGACAAATCGGGCAAAAAGAGTCAAGGAAAAAGAAAAGAGAAAAGAGAAAAGAGAAAGGAGGAAAGGGGAAAAGAGGAAAAGAGACGAAAAAAAAAGAAGAAAAAAAGAAGAAGAAAAGAAAAAAAAAAAAGAAACAACTCTGTCCAAACTCAGTCTACCAGCAAATTCTCCTTCGTCGTTGCTCTTCTGCCTCTTGTCAGACATCGTTCCAGATTCCCACCACCTAGTCGCTCACCTGGCTCTCCCCGTTGTCTCCCCCCCTCCCTTTCTTCCGTCCTTGCGTCTGTCTGCCGTTGCCCCCCGCTCCTTATGTCTCGCCTCCATTCCTCGCTCTTGTCTCACTCGCGATACGCGTTTCTCCCTCTCGTCTTTGGCTGCATTTTATCATTTCCTTTTGCCTCCTTCACCTCACTATGGCGGCGGGGGGGGGGGGGCC